>JAJONR010006336.1:0-40384 GCA_029582245.1 Solanum etuberosum
CGAGTTGGAATAAAATTACTACGACCAGACCCACATGAACGAATCTCCACCTAAACTGGACATAGTCAATTTCAGTGAACAAGCTCCTATAAGAACATGGACCGACTTTACAAAGAAAGGCTCATAACAAGAGATGAAGCAATTTAGAGGCTAGGTTATTGAGGTTGAACAACATGAGACATTCAAAATCGTAAAAATATACGGGATACACAAAAAAGAACAGCAAGTTATTTGAACATAACACCAGAAATTTGAAAATAGAGTAAAGAAGTGGTTGTATCCAGAAATAGCAATGTAGAGAAGCTGATCAACACATTTTATTAAAGCCACAAATTATGCCAACGTACATTCGGAAATCCGATTTAACGAGCATAAACATGTATGGAAACTAAGAGTCTATTTGGATTAATGACATATATAAGAGAAATGGGTTCTTTCCTATCTTCGGATTGAAACAAACAAATGTAGACATCATTCATGGCCTTAAAAATTCCACAAAAAGATGGAAGAGAGATAGAACACGATCAACAACATAATGTATAATATAACAGAACCAAACAAACATAGAGATTGAAAAAAAAAAAAAAAAAATTAAGAATTCTACCAAGCTTAAATGTCTAAAATCAAATTATAAAGGGCAACAGAAGCTTTGGAAGAGATGGAAGTTTACCTTTCTTAAACCAGCGGACTGAGATGAGCGAGTTGAAGGGAGCTATACCACCACCACCACAACTGAGGATCCGACAAACTCTAAGCGATGGACGAGAAAGCGAACTCAAAACTAAACTCTAAATTCCGATCATTCAGATTCTATTCCCTATGTATTTCGTGTAGACTTTGTGTATACTTAATAATCTTACTGTATATTTTTGTTTTCAATGTAAGCTGGCTCTCCTCTATTTTTCCCCAACTTTTTCCTCTGTTCTTTTTTTTTTTCGACTTTTCCTCTAACCCCTTTTCCAACGAGGAAGAAAAGACTATTTATAGGGGGAAATTCTAGGGTTTCAAATATGTGAAAAGGGCTGGAAAGTTGGACGAATTCAAGCCCATGAATTTGAATTCCGAAACGGAATTCCATCCAAAATAAAGGAATATCCCAATTGATTCCAAATTCGAACGGGTTGAAGGCGAGGTGGGCGATTGTGATCGATCACCTCGTCCTTGGGAGGCTACGTGGCTCGATCTTGAGCCAAAAGGACAGAAACGCGTGCCTTTGGTGCTGTGAAGGTACTATTTGCAGAGGGACGTTGGGGAAGGCGACAAAGCGAGCTGCGTGCTGATGATTTCCGTCGTTTCGTGTCGTTGCTGCTGCTTGGAATTGTTGTTGGAGTCACTGTTGATGTTGGGGGTTTTTCTTTTTGGAATTGGCTGGAATTTCTGGGTTCTGTTCATGAAGGAATTGGGCTGGGTCAGGAGAAGAATTGGGCCGGAAAATTGCTGGTGGGATTGGATCAACAATGGGTTGAAATGGGGTGAGGAATTGGTATAGGGGATTAAGAATGGGCTGGGAACAATTGAGATGGGATTGGGCTGCTGAATGTGGCTCAAAATTGGCCTTAAAAAAAATGGGTTGAAGCAAAATGATTAGTTATGGCTACAATTGCAATAGAAATTAATTAACAATTTAGCCAAGCGGATTATAGAGGTAACCAAAAAGAAATAATTTTAGAAGATTCGGCTAGAATTCGAATAGGACGAATTAATACAATCAATTTGTGAGCTTCTTAATCTCAACAAAATTAAATATTTAACCTAATTATAAACTAAATAATTTAAAATTATAATCATAAACTTAAAACTAAAGTAAATTAATAAGACACGCTTCTCAAACCAACGAAATAAAATAATTAAACTAAATAAATTTAAAATTGTATACAACCTTAAACCAAATTAATTTAATTGAATATTTAATTAAGATAAAATCTTTGAGGCGATTTTCAGATGTTCATATATTATGCTAATTATATATAAGTATGTAGAAAAATGCTTATTATTTGCAAATTATAAAAATTTACAAGATCATTTTAAAAACTTGAAAATTGTTTTGAATTTTATAAATATAATTATTTCAAATCGTTGGAAATTAAAGAAGCTCGAAAATTAATTCGCATCGGGGACGGTCAAAATTGGGTGTCAACAACGGGTCAAGACTCAACCCAACCCAAATTTGTTTGGGTCAAAACGAGTTAGGTAACGGGTTAGTAACGGATCATAACATAACCCGCCCAATTTTTACTAAGTTTTAATAGCTTTATTTGTTATTTTATAAGCTTTTAGTACCTAATAAAATTATTATTTTCTTTATTAAAACTATATATAACATATAAAATCAAAAATAAAAAGTTTTTTTAAAAATATTTTGTCAATATTTCTCAAAAATCAATTTGGGTTATATATCAACCAAATTTTTAATGGGTTGGGTTGAGACGACAAATGGGCGGATCAATAACCAACCCAAATCTAAATGGATTGGGCGGGTTGGTTTGATTTTGCCACCCATTAGAAAAACTAAATGATTAATACATATTCATTGTTCAATTTAATAAATCAAAATAAATAAATTTATGTTCATTTATTGAAAACTTGACTTTAAGAGATCACTAAATAAGGCTACAATGATAAACGTATTTAATTTCTTAAGGGACGTAAAATCTAAAATAATGACATATAAATATAAATGGAGAGAGTATGACTTAAATTGTGGTCTCAAAATCGAGTATATGTGCACTTCGGCCCACTAGAACCTAATACATGCTTTGCACTTAGGCCTGCATTTAATAGATAGGCCATGGATCCAAAATCAGAATTTCGCGCAGGCCTGCAATCCTATATGTATCCTTATGTTGTAAGGAAAATAATGCAGAATAGCAAACATTGCTACCGTTTAAGAAAATTGCAATTCGCTGCTACAGTTTTCCTAATTTTTGTTATTCGCTTGATTTGTATAAGTTCAGAATTTTTATAATTTGGTTCTTAATTGTATAAATCTAGAATATTGTATATGTTTACCCTAGCTATGAAAAATTCATATAAATTATCCTATTTGTCTATTGGCAAGCGAAATATACAAACGAAATTCTGAAAAATTCTTAAGTATATAAATACAGAATTTGTATATTCGCAAACGAAATATACAAACGGACATAAATATACAAACGGACATAAATATACAAACCTTAGTCTCCATAGCAAATTGAACTATAGCTATGAAGCAATTATTGAAACTATAGATATAGAGCCTTATTATATTTATTATGTTTGCTATTTCTGAAATTTTGTCCATGAATTATTTCTATTTTTTCCCTTTTGAGATGATAAAACTGCTATCTTTCTAATTAGACACTTAATGCATCATTTAATCCTAAAAAATGGTGTATGTCTTCCCTAAAAAGAAAGTTCTAATACATTTTAATTAAACACAAATCGAGTTACATGAATTATTGAATAATTTTTTATTACGGACAACAAGCTTGGTGATAATGAGGTATACACGATCCTATAGACTTTATAGTATTTATTTGTATATGGAATATAATTAAAATTTAAAATGCCAATAATAAATTGAGTGACTTTACTAATCATATATATATAAAAGCGAACCCTAGGTCCGCCTACGTGACGCCATCACAAACCAGAATTTCCTTTTAATTTATTTATTTTTCAAAACTAGCCTTCCCATTTCATGAAAAGTTGTGACTTTTATGAAAAATTGTAACTTTTATGAAAAGTTATGACTTTCATAAAAAGTTGTGACTTTCATGAAAAGTTGTGATTTTCATGAAAAGTTGTGACTTTTATGAAAAATTGTGACTTTTATGAAAAATTGTAACTTGTATGAAAAGTTGTGACTTTTATGAAGAGTTGCGACTTTTATGAAAAAATGTGACTTTTATGAAACGTTGTGACCTTTCCGAAGGATTGTATCTTTTCCAGTGAGTTGGGACCTTTTCGACAAGGCACAATAAGCATTTGTTCACACTACCATTTGTTGTCTATAAATAGAGGGATTTCCTGCCACTATTATTTGTAGGTTTTTTTTCCGCTATAGTGTAGTCAAATTCAAATTCATTAATTAAGCTTCTTATGAAGTTTGTTTCATTCCTCAAAGTTTTCTTCCTCCTGTTTCATGGAGCTTAATCTTTACTACAAGTCATAGTGATTCATGTAACTATGACAATTTCTTTTTGCTATTTTGGTGACTTTTTTTAGACTTTGTTAAAAATTTCAGCAAAGATGATTGAAAATTGATCTTCTCTTTTGTCCCTTTCTACAGGTTTCTTCATATAAACAAAGAAAATTGATTTCAATTGCAATGCGACATTACTACTCTTGCACCTCTCAGTCCACAACTCATAACGCTGCTGAAATGGTTGAATTCATTACATTTGGTTCTTTAATAAACAAAACTTTTATTTCTGCTACTATTATTTGTAGATTTTTTTTTGCTATAGGGGAGTCGAATTCAAATACATTAATTAAGCTTCTTATGAAGTGTGTTTCATTTCTCAAAGTTTTTTTCCTCCTATTTCATGAAGCTTAATCTTTTACTGTAAGTCATAGTGATTCATGTATCTCTTGCAATTTCTTTTTGCTATTTTGGTGACTTTTTTTGAACTCTGTTAAAAATTCCAGTGAGGATGATTGAAAATTTATCTTCTCTTTTGTCCCTTTCTACAGGTTTCTTCATATACTTTTTGGAAAAATTGCTTGTGGGTTGTGCTATATTTGATAACATACAACAATAAATATGTGATAACTAATACGGAACCAATGATGATATTTGTTAAAAGAACCAAATAGATTGCTCTCTTGCTTGCCACAGTTAGTATATTATTTTGATTGTTTTTTCTTAGGTACAAACATTTTGTATGCCATTGCACTCTTCCTAGAATATTAGTATAGAGACAATTCATCCACTTCTTTTATCGCAAGTTAACTAATTTGTCATATTTCTTCGTCTCTTCTTTTCGGGCATAATAAGAGATCATGTTTTCTTGAAACTAACAAATGTCCAAAGTACACTATAACAAAAATAAATTTCATCTTCAATAAATATGTACATTAACGAAGAGTGTTAGAGCCTTTACCGACATTAATTAATTGTCATTAGATTCAATGTTTCTATAGAATTTAGGGACATTTATAGAGAGTACCAATTGCCTCTACAAATATATATTTAGCGACAATTAAGCTATTAACTGTCGTTAAAGATCTTTTTTGTTGTAGTGATAACTCTTTCTTTTGATAAAGTTTTTTGTTTTTTTGAAAAAGAAGTAATAACTCTTTCTTTTGGCTTCTTTCAATTAAATTTATGAACTGTAAACTTGGATACAGCCCGACAGATTATCTTTTTGAAAAATATGTTAAACAACATGCCTTTTACTTCTTGATTGTTAGGAAAGTAAGGTCGTCTTTATTATTATTTGTGGATATTTGTGAGTTCAAGTGCTCACAAAATTATGCAGTGAGATTTTAATATGTTATGTGTCAAAATTTTGGTTTAGGATATTTAGTTGTGAACAGTTTCATCCAGATGCCACCTACTGCTTGGTTGATAATTGCATTAATTATTTGTTACTGCATACTATAACCGTAACAATAACTATGGTTCAATTCCAAGAAGTTGGGGCCGGTGATATGAAACCTAAGCAATAGTAATGACTATTCTGAGATAATGAGGAAAAATATTTATGATACTAAAAAATTTAAAGTGATTTTTAACATATACATGATACGACATACTATAATAAAAAAAAGATTGATGGAGGTTCATAAGAAAGGAGCCGAAGGTCCTCCATTTGAATTTAGTTAATTATGTTCTTGTATGGACGTGATGTTCCACTTTACTTGGGAGTGTTGTTGTTCGAGGCTTTTTGGTCTCTTCTTTAACGTCTGATGTTGTTCTTTATAACTTCTTGGAATTTAGAAAATTTCATTACTTCTGACCAACTATTTTCATGGAGATTTTCTTAGACTTTTTTCTTATACTTAAAATCTCTCTATGACTCATAATTTTTGTATAACAAAAATGAAAATTAAAAAAATATAGCACTTTAAGATTTTAGAGGGACGTTTTGCCTTAAGATAAAATGTTCTTGACAATGTAGTGTATGTATCGAAAATTGAAAATACTAATACTACCGAATGATCATATGTAAGCTTAGTAAAATAGTTCAATTCCGTGCGAAGCACGGGTAATTTACCTAGTATAAAATAAAACAAAGCAAAGTAATTTTATTTCATAGTTTCATTAACTTAGAGTGACCATTTGATCAGAAATTCACCAACGGAGACATTTAAAATTTCACAAGTGAGGTATGAGAAGGATTTGATAGGAATTTGTGAGGTAGAGAAATTATTTTCGATAAATCCATAACTCAAAAGAAAGGTATCCAATATAGGATTATAAGAAAATAGACAGCAAAATAGCAAATGCTAATAATGATGTGATGATATGGGGGTTATTCCTCATGTGGAAGATCTTGAAAGAGAAACTTCCCACGAAGAGAGAAGTATTAGAAATATCCTTTGAATTTGGCGCAAATTATTAGTTTTATCTCTAAACTATTGATTATCTTAAAAAAACATCTCTGTTTGACTAACTGAACTTAAATACACGCCCCCTATTTTAAATTCCATTCCTAGGGGCTAGAGGTATGACTATCATTAACTGGAAAGTGATGACTTCTTTTGGTTTTGAATATGTCACTGGGAAAGTGGCAGATGTATGACACGATACAACTTACAAGAGACCAAGAAATTACTAATTGAACAGGGCAATTGCAAGATTCAACACTCTTAATAAAGAAGCTAATTATTCAGGATTCGATTCTTAACATATATACTATTTTTTTTATAGTTTGAAATAATTAATTTATATCAGATGAAATATAGATATATAAGAAGAGAGGCACGCGAGAGAGTGACAAAAGGGAGAGAAATAAGAGAGAGGCAAGCGAGAGAGTCAATGATCTCAGATACATGTGAATCATGTATGAATACAGTGTATCTTGAACAAGTTACACATAATGTGATTCACATGTATCTAAAATACATGTACGTGAGTGTGCCAGATACATGTACATCGCGAAGTAAATGAGGTAAGAAAGATAATTTCGAAAACTAAAGTGAAAGCACGTGAACATTCTCACATACTAGAATAATTCTTAATTATTAGCAAATTAAAGTAGAACTTTTTCCTTAAAAATTAAAAGAAGTCGATGAAAATACTCATCTTTCTCCATTTCTACATGAGTACTATACATATTAATTGTTGCCACCAACATCCTTATAATTTTGGTTAGCTTTTTCACCTTCTAATTCTCTATACCTATGCAAATACCTCTTCAATGGCTCAACATAATCATTAAACCCTAAATTTACCAAAGCCCAACAAATATCATCTCCGTTCAACGTCTTCCGCTTCTCCTTGTGACATTTATCTGATGCTTCTCCGGTAACAAAGCTTATGAACTCAGACACACATTCTTGCATTGTTTCTTTCCCCTCTTTTGAAATCTTCGCGTTTTGAGGAAGAATGTGCTTCATTATTCGTCCCACATTAGCTATTGGCAACAACCTATCTTGTTCCTTAATCCCTCCTTCTTCAGTCGAGTCAAATGACCCTAATGTATTGTTGGTATCAACCATTTTGGGAAACCCTAAAAACTCGATCCTGATGATCTTTCAACCATGATTTGCTTCTTTATTATAAGCACAAGTTAGTTTGTATTAAGCTAACTTATAATTAAACAAGTGTTAATATTATATTCTGATATACTGTCAGAAAGTATTTTGTATTAGTGTGGAGACATAATGTCATCAGGCAAAATTTTATTGATAGTACAAAGTTAGGTCATTTTTTTTTGTTTTATAAAAGTATATATTAGCCTTTATTAAAAGCACTTTGCTTTAATGAATTATGGATCAAATGGTCCCCTCCCCCTCTCCCTTCCTACTTGTTAATGTTTAATCCTATCCACAATTAGTTGAAAGTTGAATTGGAAAATAACAACCCATGAGTTGAAAGTTGAAACCCTAAATTGTTGGATGAGGACCTACTAATCCATATCTTGCTCCTTAATAAGCACAAATTTGTATGTATTACACTAACTTATGATAGTTACGAGTTCATAATATAGTGTGATATCACTAGAAATTCTACAATATATATATATATATATATATATATAATAAAATAAAAGTATTCAGAATAATTTTGAAAACACAATGACAATTAGGCAAATTTGTATAGGTGGTACAAAACTAGCTAGGTCATATTTTTTGTTATATAAATAAAAGTACTATTTCATAAATTAAAAGGAAAAAGTTTCGAAATATATCCGAACTTTGACCGAAATTGTTGTAACAATTCCAAACTTTGGGCAGAACCTATTACCCCTGCACTATTTAATAGTGTATTTTAAAGATATATAGGTGCCCACATGGAAATCATAAATATTGCATCATTATAAATAGTAACTTGTCCAGCTGACACTTATATATCTTTAAAATACACTATTAAATAGTGCATGGGGGTAATAGGTCCTGACCAAAGTTTGGAATTGTTACACCAATTTCAGTCAAAGTCCAAATATATTTCAGACATTTTTCCCTAAATTGAACATCAAACTATTTTTTAGTGTAGAATTGTCGTCGTCCAATATTTCACAAACTCTGGGACACTACATACGAGGATATGAATCTTGCTTTATTTTAGGCAGCTAACAAAAATATTAGAGTACTTAATAAATAAATTTAGTGGAAGTGTACGACAAAGTTGATGTATGTGGCAGGCAAAGATTGTATAAATTAATGAAAATAAGACACAAATTATTGGTCCAGATTTAAGTTAATTACAGGTAAGGAATCAAATTAAATTAGTGTGTCTCGTGGACTACCCTCTTTGTGAATTGTACATTGGTTTTACTTTTTGGTTAATTGGTCATGGTTCTTGATTGAGTACTTTTTCGAAGAAAAAAACATCAACCCTGATTGGATTATACTTGTACTGATTTATCGATTTTGTTGTTATCTGTTTCGATTTGATTTGAATATTAATCATACACAAAAATCTAATGTAATAGGACTAGAGGGGCGAGGCCAGACCAGTTATCCCACCAAAACATATATAGCATTATCACTATTCACTTTCCAAATCATATGAGGTTTAGGGTGTGAATAACCCATATTTATTGTTGAAGAAAGAGATATAGTTCACGTGAGGAAGAAAGAGATATAAATTTACGTGAGGAAGAAAAAGATATAAATTTATGTGAGAAAGAAAGAGATATAAATTCATACGGGAAAAAAATAAAAGGAATTGTAGTTCACCCATTTGTGGGCGGACTACATTTAAAGTTGGTGTAATATTATTTTGGATGAATCGGGAGTTAACGGGGATGGTGGGGTTAAGTGTTGTTAATTATAGTTCGCCTGTTCTTTTTGATGTGTTTTTAGAGAGGATCCATTTTAATGTTTAGGGTATAAAAAGTGTCCGTTTTAATATCGGACTCGGTGGTCGGTCATTGCGCATTTTTCGTGCTAGATTCATCAAGGAAATAGAAAATTGGCTCATATATATGCAGATATAGATGAGATACCTTATTACTTCTGAAAGGGACAAAGAAGACACAAATGTATAATACCGGTGATTTCAACAATTAAGGAACTTTGAAGTTACCTATAATATGTACTACTCTTTCCGTTCATTTTTAGTATTACTTTAAGAGCAATAAATAAAATGATAATTTTACTATATTAAAGCGTCGAACTAAAGACTGAATTAACATTATCTCCAACAACTAGGACTCATATTTATGTTCAAACGGCTCTTTTTAGGTGTTGTCTTGTAGTAAGCTTTATGGTAAAAAAAAAAAAAAAAACAGGTACATTATATATAGATATATATAGTTAGTCCACAAATTTCAATATTTCAACTTTCAAGCATTGTTTAAGACATATTTTTTAATATAATATCACACTAGTTGGATGATCTTTTTATTCCCTCAACAACTGATTACATCTGGTTGGACTAGTAATAGTCCATAATTATAAACTGCAACATGGAACATTGTTTAAGACATGTGGTAACTAAAGCTTGTGGAAAGGATTAAACATTAACAAGTAGCAAGGGAGAAGGAAGGGGACCATTTGATCCATAATTCATTAAAGCAAAGTGCTTTTACTAAAATATGACCTAACTTTGTACTATCTATATACAAATTTTGTTTGACATTATGTCTCCACACTAATACTGAATACTTTTATATATTGTAGAATCTATGACGATATTAAGATAGAATATTGACACTTGATTAATTATAAGTTAGCTTAATACAGACGAACTTCTGCTTATAATAAAGAGGCTGCAAATAATGGTTGAGAGATCATCAGGATCGAGTTTTTAGGTTTCCCAAAATGGTTGATAGCAACAATATATTAGGGTCATTTGACTCGAGTGAAGAAGGAGGGTTTAAGGAGTACGATAGGTTGTTACCAATAGCTAACGTGGGACGAATAATGAAGCATATTCTTCCTCAAAACGCGAAGATTTCAAAAGAGGGGAAAGAAACAATGCAAGAATGTGTGTCTGAGTTCATAAGCTTTGTTACTGGAGAAGCATCGGATAAATGTCACAAGGAGAAGAGGAAGACGTTGAACGGAGATGATATTTGTTGGGCTTTTGGAAATTTAGGGTTTGATAATTATGTTGAGCCATTGAAGAGGTATTTGCATAGGTATAGAGAGTTAGAAGGTGAAAAAGCTAACCAAAATAAGGTTGATATTGGGAACAAGAATGAAGAAAGGGAGAAAGATGAGTGTCTCCTTGGAAGATTTTATGGTCCTTAAAGAGTCCGGAGCATAAAGGACAACTCTTTTTTTAATCAAGTTGCTGGGGTGATCGTTCGGACACAGTTCAATTCATAATCCAAAAATTCAAATCAGATATATCCAAAAAGTTTGAATTTAGGTTTGCTCAAACTATGTCCACCTCTATACGTAATATTTGATTTTCAATTTTTTTTTACTCTTGTTTTCATTTTACGAAAAAAGAAAATCGTGTTTTCTTACTAATTGTATTGAGTCATCCAAATAATTTATAAGTTTAATTTGTGGAATATGGTTTTGTATAATTAACCTTGTGATTCATCTATTTATGTTCACATTTGGCTAGATTGGCATGGTTCTTGGTTCAGGGTTGAACAATAATAATTAAGTTACTTCAATACTTAGAGACTCTCATAGAGGTTAATTAGCACAAATTCCTTCCCTAACTGACATTTCTTTCTTCTTTTGCACGTGAAATTAGTGATATTAATGAATATCAAAATTGGTAGGGAATATCTTGGTCTTACCAAATTGGAAGATTAGTTTTTCAAAATTGGTTGATTTTAACTATGATATTTGTTGGGTAATGCTAAATGGTCAGAAAATTTAAAAGTCTATAATATTCTTTTTATTTTAAAATAAACTGATATTTTTTCCATTTTTTAATTAAAAGATATTAAAGTTAAAAGGATAAAAATGTTTAAAAAGGTAAAATAACATAGTGTGAAATATGTTATTTTACCATTCTGGTCAAATTTTGGCCAAATTATTTGGCCAAAAGGATTTTTCCATATTTGTTAATATAATATAATTTTGACCTTTAAATTTTTAAATAAGACAAATGTCTTTCATCTAGACGTGTACTTAACGAAATGAAGGGAAGAGGTAATAGAGGGGAGCTAAATCCGTCATTTATTGGCAACTAAACAATATTTTGATTGATGTGATTAAAATCTAATTACTGTTATATTTTTAATACATTCGTCTTAATACTTGGAAATGGGACTGAAATGCCTTATAGTCTATACTGAAATTTTTTTCCAACTCCAACCACTCAGGATACGAGCTTCCTTTAAGTGGTGGAGGGTTTGGCATAGACCTTTACTATGCAGAGGCGTATTTAGAGGGGATTCCGTGGGTTCATGCTCCCCTCTTTAAATTATATATAGTAGTGCTATATTTTTAAAAAAATATTTAAATATAGAGGTGTGAACCCACGTGAAAAGTAGCATATAATAATACGATAAGAATTGGGTGCACCTCTCTAAGCAAAGATAGAAATTTAAATCTTATTTTTGTTAGTAACACGCCTCCTAGTGATTATCGGTGCTTTAAATCTTTCAAAAAATTCAAGTGTGTAACAATGGAAATTCCTAACAAAAATTAGCGCGGTAAATTTTTTATATGATTAAATCAAATGTGTATATTAAAATTTAAAACTAGTAGTATTATATATGTTGGACGACCTATAATTTTTAAAATTTAACTGTTTAGTGTTAAAAACATAAATGTTAAACCGATCAAATTTATATCTTAGATATATCTTTTCGTAATAGTGCACCCGTCCTTCCGAAATCCTGAATATGGCTCTGCTGTTATGTATAGTCTATATTGTATGTGCTGGATAATCTAGTTAAAATCGTAATTTAATTTCTTTTCTCAATAAAAAATTGTTTCGTGATGAACTCTAAAAGTTGCTTAATTCTCTTTTAAAATAAGTCTATCTGTTAGAAATAAATTTCTGATTAGTAGATTACACCCTCCAGTAGGGGATGGCATTCGGTCTTTTCGATTTTTTGTTTTGAAAAAATGTGCACCGAATATCAATAGAATTAATCGATTTGGTTTGGTTTGTTCAATTTGGTTCGGTGTTTTAAAATAGTTTTTCGATGATTGAGGATAAAATCTAAGTGTAAGACACTTAAAATCATGTTAAGTGATGACGTATCTCACTATGGAACACTTATTATGTTGAAAAACACTATATTTGTTTTTGTCAAAAATATTGTGTCTCCCACTACTGCTCGAGAAAAACAAGGATAAGGAAAAAGATAGATTCCTTTACATGATCATATTGACAAAAATACATTTGGATTCCTCTTGGGCGATTTAATATTGAAGTTAACTGTCTGAATTGTAAATTTATTGCTACTTTGATTTGTTCATAAATAGTTCAATTGCTAGTTGACTTTTTAAAAAAAAATAAAAGTTTGATTCTCTAGTGCACCGAAATTTCAAATTCCTTACACTAAACACCAAATCAAAAAATCGAACTTTTGAAAAAAAAAATATCAAAACAGAACTAAAAAATCAAAAAACTAAATTAGTTCAATTTAATCCAATTTTTTAAATTTTCCAACGTTGCAAATTTCAACTGACAGTCCTATCTCTTTCTTTGATTGATGCACATGAATTTATTTCTCCTTGCCTTAGTAGCAATTTATATCATATATTACTTTAAAACGCAACAATATGCCCCACTCAAAAATAGTAAATATATTTCCTTAAAAACAGTAACAAAATGGAATTAAAGGTGCGACAATACAACCTTAAAAAAACAACCATTATGGACCAAAACAATTGATCTCAAAGAACCCTCATGCTTAGGGGTGGGTGTCTAATATTTGGTTCGAGATTTCTAAATTTTGAATTTAGTAATTCGGTAATTGGTAGTTAAAAGTAGATACCAAATATCAAATTTTTAAAATTTGGTTTGGTAATTTGATAATCGGTGAATCAAACTTCGATTCGATATGGTATTTGGTAATACCGTATTGAATTTGTAGCCGATTGTATTATAAAGTTAATATTATTGCTCCAATTATTTTTATTTTTCTATGTAGATGCACAATATAATAGAAGATCAAAAACTAAGAAGACATCAAGAAAATTAAATTGACACAACTAAAAGACATATGTATTTAGGTTGTTTATGTTTAGCATTTAACTCTCTTTGAACTTATACTAATTAGTTATGAACATGTTGATATATGACCTTCATTAAGTAATTAAATAATTCGATATTCGGAAAATATCGAATACCAAGTGATTTTAATGTCTCATCCAAATTCAAACCCAAATATCAAATTATTAAAAAATTCAATTTGATTCGATAATTTAATTTTTGATATTTTATATCCCACCCTACTCCTCTCTCGCCTTAAATATAGTGATTTCTCATGATAGCAATTCAAGATGAGAATCTCAGCAAATAAACACCGTCAAATATCAGGAATATGACTTCTGAGATTCCAAAAGTTAAAGGGATTAAAAATGAGAAAATTACATGGTTAAGTAAATATATACTAGTTAATTAGTCATCATAACTATAGTTTTAGCTAATTATCATTCGCAACGAACATTCAGTGATACGTGGGCTGGGATTTCGAGTTTGTATAATTCGGAATCTGTATAATATAATTTGTTTAACTTTTGTATAATGTAATTTTGTATAATATAATTTGTATAGCTGTTTAAAGTTCAGATGTTTGTGTTAATATAAATTCGTTATTTTGAGTTTATACAAAAATAGCTCAATTATACAAACGTACTCACAAATTATACAAACTCACCCGCGAATTATGCAAACCCGCAAATTATACAAACCCGTGAATTATACAAACGAGTCAGTTTAAACTATAGTTCAAACCCGTATATATGCAATTCATAACTATAGATCATAATTGGGAAAATTGTATAAAATAACAAACTATTAATTCAAATTAAATGTTATAACCACATTTTGATTTAATTGTAACCCGTAGCAAACAGTTGCCATTCGCCTCTCTTCCCAGTGAATCTCGCTCGCTAGTCTCTCCCTCGCCTCTCTCACTTTATACAAATACAAATATATAAATTGTGTTTATGTTTGTATAAAGCGAGAGAAAATTATATATACACATGCAAATACATATATCTTTGTCTTATACACTTATAATTATACAATACAAATATTCCATTGTCCAGTTCTCTTTTGCCTTTCTCTCTTTGTTAATTTATACAAACACACATTATACAAAATACAATGTATAATTTGTGTCTGTATAAAGCGAGAGAGAGATTTGTATACAAATCTATCTGTATACAAAAATACAGTTACATATACATATACAGATTTATATTTAAATACATATAATACACATATACATATACAACTGAAAATCACAAAAAAAATATATATACAAAATACAGTTACATATAAATATACAGATTTTTATGTATATGTATACCGAAATATACAGATTAATAGCCATAGCAAACATAAAGTTTGCTATGGAGTGCAATGATGCAAACTATAGCTATAGCATACAAATATAATTTTTATGTTTGCTAAACCTAAAATTTACTCATCATAATTTAGTTTATTGTAGTGACTATTTGCGAAAATTCCTCATAATTTTAGCCCAAAACTCAAAATTGATTGTCATTTGGGCTTCTTATTTAAAGAGAAAAGTGGCCCAAACCCCAGATAGGCCTAATCATCTAAGCCCATTATCTAACCAAAAACGAGCCGTTTCTACCCTAAGCCCAGAGGGCTTTAGCAAATTAGGAACATGGCCTTAAACCCTAACCCTAATTGTTGAGGCAAACACCTATATATACCGTTCAATAATTCAATAAGTTCATTCTCTTCTTCAAATGTGTTTCTCCTCCAACTGTGTTTATGCTGAGTTTTTTGTGATTTTTGGTTTAGATTCCTTTGTTTTTTTTCTGTTTTTGAAATGAAATTTATGAATGAGTAGGCTATGATGCTCAAAATCTACCTATTTGCTGAAAGGAGATTTTCTCCTTCTGTGATTATACATTTAACCAATGGATCCTTCTGAGCCTACTCATATTTTTCGAAATTTTTGTTTTCTTTTATCGATTTCTAGTTTTTTCAAAGTTTATTTTTAAGGTTGGATTGGATTGTTCTGAACCATTGAAGTGACGAAATCCGATTCAGGAAAGTTCATATGTCGACCTATAAAATCATTCAGACTACAATTATCTGATCAATGGTTCAGTTCATTTCTCTTCTTTTTTTTGATAACTCAATTTACATGTTTTAGATCTAACATTTGATGAAATTTCATTATTTTATTCTTTAAAAAGGACTTAATTTAAGTCAAATAATGTTGAATGTTTTTGATGATATTTGAAATTTCTTGATATGTTATGAACCATTGAAGGGATGAAATCCGATTCAGGAAAGTTCATATGTCGACCCAAAAAATCATTCAGACTACAATTATCTGATCAATGGTTCACCTTATTTTGTATCTTTGTTTGCTTCTTTTATAATGATTTTATGAAAATAATATTAATTTTTACTGTATTTTTTCTATAATGGATATACAACAAATTTGTAATGAAAGTAGATATCAAACATGATTCAACTTGCAGATGCAAGTTAAATTTTAGCAATGTGAAAAACCAAAACTTTTTGTTCAAAAGTCATAACAGGACTAATAAGTTTACTAATCAATGTTAATAGTTTGAAAACTATAATAATTGTTATCTAATTTCGATATTAGAAGTTGGACGTTAGGCCTAAAGAAAATTAAATGTTCTAAAAGTTTTATGTTGCAAAATTTAAGCTGAAATCAATGATAGCTGAATGATATGACAATTTAAAAGTCATTTACATGCTTAATTTATCACTTAGTGAATTTATTTTATTTACTCCTAAAGTTGACATGGCAAAATAATAATAATTAAAAAAAAAATCATGCCCGTCAAATAATTATTAAAGTAAAAAATAAAATCAAAATATTTCTTACACTACAACCCACATGTCTTCGTCTTCACAACCCCACTCTCTTCATCTTCTTCACACTCCATTAAGATTAAAATAAACCAATAACAAGAAGCAACCAAGAAACAAATTACCTCAAATAGGAGTAAAATTTTGAGAGGTTTCAATTGCTGGAGCTTTGACGACATATTTTTGAGTGAATTGAGTGATCGATTGAAAATAGGAAGAAAATTATTTTTCTATTATCTTGATTTTTTAAGAAACCTTCAAGAAAAACATGGAAAAAGAACAAAGAATGTATGCCAAGATCTGAAAAATATTTACAACTACAACAAATAACAATGGAAGCTCATTTTTCATGACCAATCAATGAAAGAAACTGAAGCAACCTTCTTGTGGGTACATTTTTGAATGGAAGAATTCTTCAACTCCCCAACTAAACTTCAGATTGCGGGCAATTTTCTTGATGGCCATTGCTAAGAGTTTCTTCTTTACCATTTTGCTACGAAGAAGACATAATTATTAGAGAACTTTAATAATTGATTAGGAATTAATTAGTGTAAAATATAATTAATAAAATAAAACTTCAGTAATAAAGAAAAGAAAGTAAAAAAGATATAAAAAAAATACAATTTCTGACATGGTGAGCGCGTTGAAGCGTGTAACTGATTTTTTTGTATAAGTTTAGGGGGAAAATCCATGCATTTTCCCTAGATTAAATAATTTTCAAGCATTTGCATATCGTCAATATGTAAGGGCATTAATTATATTAATACATGATATTTTATAATCATTTTCATGAAATTGAAAAGATTTTTTCTCTGTGTTAAGCAATTTCAAAATCATTGGGTACTTAATGGAATTGTTTTAAGACCTTTTAAATTTATCAAGAATTTTTACATAATCTTCATCGTCTAGATAGATATAATATCTCATACCTAATTTTATTTGAGAGTTTTTTTTTTATAATCAATGATCTAGCTATAATTGGAGGCATATAATTTCTGTTAAACCAACCAGCTTTATCAACATAATTTTATAATTTGAAAATGTGTTTTTAATTTAATAATTCAAGTAAATAACCTTACAAAAATAATAATTTGTAAATGGATAACAATGACACATGTGACCATATCATAGATGCTTCTATTATATCATAATAGTAAGTGATCTACACATGTAAATGAGCCCATATTCAGCTTTTTATATATTTCAAATAATTTCAAGAGATATAGTTCGAACCTAAGCTGGTACAATGATCATTT
Source organism: Solanum etuberosum (assembly GCA_029582245.1). Classification (NCBI taxonomy): domain Eukaryota; kingdom Viridiplantae; phylum Streptophyta; class Magnoliopsida; order Solanales; family Solanaceae; genus Solanum; species Solanum etuberosum. Next base: position 17,833 of record JAJONR010006336.1, read on the forward strand.
TATCATGAAAACAAGCAACACAGAGAATTCTTAAATAATCTTTTATTTCTTCAACATATAGTCACGTGAATTCTCAATTTCTTTCGCATCACATTTGAATCGAAATGACCAACCGATTATGCCAACTGATATTTATTCTAGTAAACTCCTAATTTACTTTTGCATGTGATTCTATCATCATGCTCATATTTGTATACAACAAACAAGAGGAAAAAATGGGTAATCTTATACATAAATATTTATAACTCACTTTGATTGTAGTAATCTGGACATATTAAAACTTCCTATAATTTATAGTCTCAATATAACAATTTTTTTCTTTTCAATTCCTTCGAAACTTAAAAAGTTTCTTTTGAGACTTACTACAAACTCAATATTATGAACAATTTCATTCATCCGGATAGTAACAAATTAGCCCTTCCAAAACTCTCAATTATTTTTTGTACTACCACAAATTTCACAACACCATTCTTATGGTGACCATCTCCTTCAAAGAGAAAATTATTATTATTTTCATGGTTGATATTATTACATGCAAAACTTATTTTTTGGACTAATTTGTGTTGTCACACAACAATATTTATTTTGATCATGACCATAAACTTTATAGAAAAAAATTATTTCTTTCTTTTGTCCTTCAATAGTTTATAATAAAACATATCACAATATTTGTGTAGTCATCAAAGTATATGACCAAATGATCATTTATGTCAAAATATTTCTTTTTAACCTCACAAACCTCCCGTAGAGGTGAGATGTGACATTAATCAAACCATACACTAACATGTCCTTATCCATACGAACCCAAGTCACATTTTCTTCAAGAAATTGACCATAATCATTTGTACATGCTTCATAAGTTTTTATTAGAAACTCATTGTCATGCTTTGACATTATCAAATTTATGTGACCCACCTCAACATCACTTTAAAAGGTCAAATGTATTAAATATACTACCACTTTGTATCCTTTTATTTTGATAGAGGATTTATAAAACTTTTTGAATTGGATTGCACCAACAACAATGTGCCCAATAACCTTTCATACCACTTTAATGACCAAAAATTACCTTCACATTTGAAGGACCATCTTAAGAACTCATAATGTTATTCCTTTTAATTACCACAATGATGACCATTAAGATTTTACCACATTAATATTCATACATTCAATCAATTGTCATTTTTCAGACATATTATGCTCTGCTACCACATTCACATAAGAGAATGGAGCAAATCAATTGGGCAGATTTCATGACTATTAATCAAAAATATATTATTTTGCCTTAATCATCATCATATCATCACAATGACACATTATGACTTAAATCCAATGTCTTATCCATATAAAGAAGCCTTAGCTCAAAAATCAATGGGACTTGAACCCAATATATTATTATCATGGCGCTCCAAAACTTTAACTCGCAGTCTTATCCACTTGGTGCGGTGAAATTTGATTTCGCCGTCTTACCCTCAATCAATGTCTTAATAAACCAAATGCGTTACCAAAAAAATAAATATCGAAAATCATAAATATAATCTGAATTTAACTTAAAACATAAGAAAAATGAACAAAATTAATTAGTTAGAACAACATATTGGAACCATATAAAAGTCCCAAGTTAAAATAAATTAAAATCTTTTAACAGTCCTTCTCAATATTGTTACGAAGATTAACATAATTTACTAACCATTTTAAAATAACCACAAAACAAGTTTTGTTAGTACAAATAATATATTACTATCTCAACAAGTAAATGTTTAGATAATGAAAAATAAAGAGGTACAAAAATAACCAGTAATGATGATCCAATCAATATGTATATGTCACATAACTCAATAACTTATCTTTTTCGAGTAAGCAACTAACTTGAAGAAATTACTTACCTTATCTTTACCTTTCAGGAGGAGAAATGAAACCAAATTCAACCTTTTGGAGTAGTATATACCAAAAAAATGCATAGTACACTTACCAAACTCATCATAGAAAATTTCAATAGAATTGCATACCTTATCACGAGTGAAAAAAATCAAATTGAAACTAAATTTGAAAAACTGGAGAATCATGTTGATAACGTATTATCGAAGATGAAAGCAATAGAAATAAAGAAACAAGAGATGAGAGCTTTTCTTATTCTTTCAAGTATTCAAGTGTATCCAATATGAAGTCTTATGCCTCTATTTATAGTGTTACATAGAGACATACAAAATGTTTGACATAAACATGACATTAACCATGAATATAAATGAGGAGGTTATGGAGGTGTAAGGTTCCAAGAATGATGGTCATAAAGGTGAAGGTTATCTACATAATGGAGGGAAGTAATAAAGATAATTAGTGAGAGTAACTTTTTAGTATAGTAGACATCCACACCATAATATTTTATAACATAAATATATTATTTCAAATACTTAAAATCATTATCTTCGGCAACCCACCTCTATTTTACTCTTCATTTTCTATATTTGGAGAGTAAAATAGAGAATGGGCACTCTGTGTAGCTTTGATTTATTTTTGAGTCGGAATTTCTTTATTGATTATACAGAATGTGGATGTATACATGCACATTTTAAGTGTATACAAGTCCCCGACTTGTGCTTTCCACCAATTTGTGGTAAGACACTGGCATGGATCGCCCTAGGCGCAGCTGGATACACACATGAACAGTATTTGGTGCTGCCTCTATGATTAATTTTTCTGCTTCTTCTGCAACTTTTATCGCATCCCTAGAAAATTAAGAAGTAGCCCAAGTAAAATCAATGACACAGACATCTGATACTTCATGTTAATTGTACTGCTATTAAGTGAAGTGTTTTGAGCTATGTTACTCGGACTCTTCAAAAATGTCGACGGATGTGTGTCGGATCCTCCAAAAACAGTGTATTTTTTAAGGATCCGACACGGGTGCGGCAATATTTTTGGAGAGTCCGAGCAACTTAGGTTTTGAGTGGTTCTACCTAATCAAGAGATCGGGAGGCATAGAAACTTCCACTTGAAGTAAAACCTGTCCTTGCAGTAGATGTGGAGTCACACGCTCAACAATCATCTTCTGAAAACCAATAAAAAGTATCTCATGTAAACAAGCAGGACGGAATGGAAACTCACTAAACTGTATATGTAACAAAAGAAGGCGACTTACGACAACTGAAGTGCATCAAGGGATCCAAGAGAAACTACGTGCACACTATATTATCAAAATTGAAAATGCTAAACCTTCTATTTGGGAAAAGGAACAAAAAAGAAAATCTATAAAGAGAGAGATACCTGAGAAAAGTTTGTAGATAAAATGTTGCAAACTATATTTTCAATGTCTGCATCCATTGTGTTAGCACTTCTCTGTTGAGACACAACAGCGGGTGGAATGTGTATAGTTGATGGTTCTACAAGTTGGAATGAACAATGTTAGCTAGCAAGGAAGCATCAACAATAAAGAAAAAGTTAACCCTGCAAATAGCTGTCAATATCTTTTCATAATGACAAGATTGCATATTCCCGAGGATCAGGAGATAATGGTAAACTACGCTGACAACTTGATCTTCAGGTCCCTCAACTACCCCACTGAACATCCAGAAGAAGTGGAATAACCAACCATGTTCAGCATTCCAGGTTTTCATAACGTTTTCTGTTTTCTATTTTAAGGCTGTCATTTGTTTAGCATTTCGTAACACTACTATAAGCAATTCTAAGCCTACATTAACACGTGTAGATGTGAGTAGACTCAACAGTACCTATGTGAATGAAGACTTCAGCTATTTCGGGATGTAATCGCTGGATTTCGCGGCTGACGTTTTCCCCGATTTCATGCGCAGAACTTACACTAGAAAAGGGGTCAACCTGCATATAAGAGGTGCATTTAAATCTGCCTGACATCCTCACGAATAGATAACTTGATAGGGAAATATCTCTATGATGAACTACTTAACATGACATGCATACTACCTCAACTATGACATCAAGATATAGATATGAACCAGCCCTCCTTCCTCTCAGGTGACTACAACCCTGCAGAGGTCAAACAATATGTTTATTCATTGATATCATTCTGAGATATACAGAAAACATCGACCAACAAAGAAATATGCCGAAGGAACATGTGCATAGTGCACAAAAACAATAAGATGTTGTGTTAATTATTAAGTTTCCCAAACGTTAATAGAGTACAAGAAAGAAGAGTAAATCACATGAAATATTGTGATAGAGGAGATGACAAATTTAATCAATTGCATAATCTGGAACAGTGCGTGAAGGATTGAAGTGGAGTACTCCAACTAAACCTTTAACAAATATTTCTAAAATATCTCAGAAGCACACATGATTAGGTTCTTGTACTCAAACATTGCTTCTTTCTAATAACAATATAAATTGACATAAGTATCAATCAGGTAAAATGTTGCTTGATCACAAAAGAAACTACAATGAACAGTATTATTTTTTTCTACTTGGAATACTCAATTTGGTGCACTTAGATAAGGGCTTCATTAATCTGATATTGGTTGATTTGACCCTGAAAACTCTATCGTTTAACATATTTCTATGTCATCCTAACGAATGCGGGATGCTTTGTGCACCGGAATGCCATAATTGGGGTAGAAACTAGTAAGGGGTAAATAAGTAGCACAGGATGACAAATAGGTGCAAAAAAGGAATTGCTGACAGCAGTATCAATATCAAAAGACACAAAACTAAGTTGATAAAGTATTACTTGAATGAAAGTCAAGGAACAGAAATAACATCGACTTCCTAGCAGGAAGAATAACTTGCCTTAACTCCGTCAACTTGTAGAATTGTGCGCTTGAAAGGCTCCAGGATATGCGAAGGAATAGCAGCATCAACCAATTCCAAGACACTAAAATTTAGAAATGAGTAAAATATGAAAAAAGGATTGACACAATGGTCAAGTTAAAGACCGGTAACCTCCAAATAAAGCAGATGGGATAACATTAATCTTTGAAACACTTTTACCAATTGGCAACCAATCGACCACTTACTAAGGATACCAGAAACTTGCAAATGGCGAGTTGAAAATCTTTCTAGAGTGTCTAGTACATAATAAATTAAGACCAGCTGACCAAAAGATAAACAACTAGTAAATCTAGAATATCAATAACAACAATAACATACCCAGTGTAGCCTCACAAGTGGGGTCTGGGACATCTAAAATCAATATTACGTGCAAATTTATCCTCGACTCAAGGACAACCACTTCCACAATTTAGTGCCCACTGAAGTGCAAGGGGAGATTGATCCTACTTTCTTTTAAGAAAACACATGCTTTTCACTGAGAGCAGATCCAGAGACTTGACACATTACACACACTCACCCAACAACAACCCTTAGCCTTAGACACTACTCCAACAAAAGGGGTAAATAATGAATGATTTATTCTTCTTTGTTCAAGTGCCCAACCAACAATGAGGAGATGAAGGATTCAGTTTATCATCCATTTCTGTCCCCAAACATAGGCTAAGTTCTATACAAGTTTAACAAAAGAAGATGATGACCAGGAAGGCAAATTCAAAATAGCTAATCAATTGGAAGACATGCCTCTGATATCCAGTTTCAAGTCCAGCCTTCATGATCATGCCTGCAACAACAAGCCCAGCAAGTGGATCCAGGATCCTCACTCCAAGGATAGAACCACCTAATTTCATGAAGAATTCAACTTAAGAAGTGATACATCTTCTAATCAACAACATCCAAAGCTCATTGAGTTGATAAGCTAATACCGACTTATTTCAATTCAAAGGCTTGTTTGACTTCTACGAACTTTTAGATAAATTGACTTTGAACAGTTGACTTGGATTGGATTTTAAGAAATATATTACTCAACTGCTCATAAAATATCATTGACTACACTTGAACTTTAGGTTATGGAGGTCTTCTCTTCCCTTTGCAGGCATAGACTTAACACTAAAGCTTCTTTTATCCCTTATGTCCTGAGAGATCCTTTATCGTTTTATGTTCTATTTAAATATGTTATATATATAATGTCATTTTCCCCCTTCCTTGAAAGGGTAAGACACAGGTACTTGGTTCGCTTATAAGAGAGCTCTGGAAAGATCTCAGAACTCTCTCTAGATTAGTATGTAAACTACAGAGGTCTCGACATATATCTCTGAGATTGAGGACGAATGACACAGGTTATGTACAATTGTTAGTTTGCTCTTAACCCTTTTTGTGATCTTCTCAGTCAGCACCTTAAGTAAGCAGAATCTAGAGATATATGTTGGTATTATATGAAGCTCTGGATTAGTAAGTATAAAACAAAGGACATATATCATGATCCTCTAATTTTTATTCATACTAAATCCTTGTAAAATACAGAGGACATAATAATCTCTTTTATTTTTTAAATATGGGTGGTGCACGGTAAGCTTGCCCGTACCTTGACTAATCAACTGGACGCCTGTCCACAGCCCCAAGTACATCTTATCAAGACAACTAGGCCTAGCAACACTGTACATACAATATCTTGACATTTGGGTACAAGTACCATTGTTAGAGTTTAAAATAGTATTGCACCCCTCCCCAAGACCAAAGCTTTTAGATTAAGAACTAACAAGGGCAAGAAATTCCAACAAGGTTAATGAGATGAATCGGTAGACCAAGTTCATGATCTAGATTCCTCCTACAAATGAACATAATGGCACCGAACAAAAGGGAAAAAATTTACCACCCGCCTTAAAGTTCAATCTGTCAATCATACTAGCAATGAAAGTATAATCTGTTCTAGATTAACCAAAATGATAGTAATCACTATACATACTTTTTAGTCTGAAGGATTTTATATTATTGCATTTCAAAGGTACGATAGGAAAATAATATTTATGCCCTAACAACTAAAGATAGATATCTCAAACATCGAAGGCTCATGATGAAGTGTCTAGGGAGGTCCTCTGGAGGTGTTAGGAGGCTAGAGGTGTGTCTATGGCTTACATTAAGGTAATTAAGGACATGTACGATGGAGCCAAGACCCTAAAAATAGTGAGAGGTGAATCAGAAAACTTTCCTATCATGATGGGGTTGCACCAGGGCTCAACCCTTAGCCCATTCTTGATTGTCTTAGTGATGGATGAATTGACACGACATATTCAAGGGGAGGTACTGTTGTGTATGTTATTCGCACATGACATAGTGTTGATTGACGAGTCGCGCGGTGGAGTTAACGGTAGGTTGGAAGTTTGGAGGCTGACCCTTGAGTCTAAAGATATCGATGCACAAGTCATACCCAAAACAAAAGAAGAAGCTTCAAATATCTTGAGTCTATAATTCAAAGGAGATTGGGAGATTGATGATGATGTCGCTCATCTTATTGGAGCAAGGTGGATGAAATGGAGGCTCACATATGGAGTACTGTGCAATAAGAACGTGTTGCCAATGCTTAAGGGTAAGTTCGACCGAGTGATGGTTAGACCAGCCTTGTTGTATGGGGTGGAGTGTTGGCCTATCAAGAATGCCCACATTTAGAAGATGAGAGTAGCAGAGATGAAGATGCTTAGATGGATGTGTGAGCATACTAGAAAGAGAGATGTGATTAGGAATGAAATTATACAGGCAAGGTGGGAGTGGCTCCTGAAGCTGATAAGATGAGAGAAGTGAAACTGAGATGGTTCGGCCATATGAAGAAAAGGTACGCAGATGCGCCAGTAAGGAAGTGTGAGAAATTAGCTATAACAGGAGTTAGGAGAAGTAGAGGTAGGCCGGAGAAGAACTGGGATGGGGGAGGTGATTAGACAGAATTATGACATAACTCCAAATTACTGAGGACATGACCATAGATAGAAAGGTGTGGAGATCGCGTATTAGGGTAGAATGTTAGTAGATAGCCAAGTGTTGTCTCCCATTTGATGGGACCTTATTAGTAGTAGTATCTAGTAATCATGTAGTTTCCTATGCTCCAAGGTGTTCTACAATCTATTGCTTCATTTGATTTCTTTCTATCCTGATATTTTTGTTGTCATATTTCCTTGCAACCCTGCTTCGATTACCTTCTCATTCGAGCCGAGGATGTATCAGAAACAACCTCTCTACCCCGCAAAGGTAGGAGTAAGGTATGCGTACATCCTAACCTCCCTAGTCCCCACTTGTGGGACTATACTGTTATGTTGTTACTATTGTAGACATTACATACATAAATGTACTTTATTAAAAAAACGATATTGTGAATATAAAACATCATAAACTATTCTAGACCAAACTAATAGTAACACTCCACAGTACATATTAGCATTTCATGCTTAAAGTAAAACCAGTACACACATCTTGTTTAGTTCTCAATGATAACAATTAGACAAATCAATGGTGAAAACTCGTTTGCTAAAATAAAAGAGACATATTTAGGTCAAATTTGAGTATAACGATCATTACCAACCCCTATGAGAGAAACAAAAGAAGATACTGCATCGGCACGATGATGCCAGGCATTGGCTTTCATTAGCCCACTGCCAACCCTTTCTCCCTCTCGTTTTGTTATCCAGTATAATCTACAAGAAAAAAGTTGAGCATAAATATAGGAACAAACTCACAGCTTTCATTATTTGCTTCATTAATGAAGCTGCTATACTACATGTGCATCTCACAGAAAGTATAACAGCTTCATTGTTTGCTTTTGAAAGCAATATAAAGCAACTGTATTTCATAACAATAAAATCAATACAACGAAACTGTCTTTCATAAAGTAAAATTAATACAAAAAAAACTGTCTTTCATAAAAATAAAACGGGCTTGAAGGTAATATGTATATAGATACATATAGAAAAGGGAACAAATTCTTTTATTTTTCCGATTGAAGGTGAAAATGACTTACCCTTCTTTAACAGCTATAGAGAGTATCGTCACACTCAAAGCAAGGATAGGGTGATCCATATCAATTCCATGGTGATGTTGCTCATGCACGTGCTGATGAGTCATTGACTGATTAAAAACTTCAGGCGCTGCAGACCACAATCCCTGCAAGAAATGTTTCAAAAAATTTCAAACAATAGGGAATATAGACTCCTAGATATAATGAATACCAGCGATAGATACATACCAGCAAAACATCTAAAGCATGCCATCCTATGCCACCAGCAGTAGCCAACAGCACACCAGAAATTCCAAGAGCTCCAAGAGTCTCAAATTTACCATGTCCTGTTCATATAAAAAGTAAAATCAGATGCAAAACCAGAAGCATGATTTGATCAGACAACATAGTGGTTTTAATAAGTAATCTAGATATTGGTACCAAAGCTACAATAGGACAGCACTGGGCAATTATATTTGGAAGAGACACACAGGTAAAGGAGTAAGGAAAACAGAGAATCAACAGGATAGAGGAGAAACGGCATCTGAACAGTATATCTGCAGAATTGTTACATTGGACTATCTTTAACTCAAGCAAGATCCACTATGTCTTCTTTCTATTTTGGGGGCGGGGGAGTGTTCAAAGTGTTAGACTCTATTTTACTAACAAGTATATTATATTATACAACTTTAAAATATGAAATTTATTACCTATTGATATAAACTTTGCTATAATGATTTATCTATCAAACTAACTTATGAACCATTACTTTGATGTTTTATTCTACTACAACTAATATAATATACAAGTCAACATTTCAAACTCCGTTCCCCCAATCAACTGTGTCAAACAAAATATAAACGGAAGCAGTACATGTCTCTAGGGCTGACTACCTTCCACTAAGTTGTAAAGTTCAAGGAGCCGACTGTGATAAGATTCATATTCATTGATAAATATAGAAGATATGATATAAGTTTCATATCAAGTCAGCTCTTTTACAATATCATATATTGGTTAATTTTATCAAATCAACCACGGGAACGAACAATCCTCAGTTAACTAAATCTAATTAGGTAGGTAGCTATTACGTCCACCTATTACACAAGTAAACACAAGCACAAAATCAAAAGGTAAAGCCATGTAGACAAAGTGATGTAAGATCAAAAGAGTTAAAAGTGTAAATACAAATCAAGAGTGACCATAAGGATGTTCTTTGTCCTTGGGAACCCTTGCAGCTTGAAAGGACAGCAATGACACACCACTCAGAACCTGCAAAGGCCATAACAAAGCATTAGAAGTAGTTCATTGTGGCTCAATCCACTACAGAGGCAGAATTTGTGGCTGCAATAGCAGCAATGAATCAAGTGTTGTGGTTGAGGAAAATATTGTTGATATGCATATGAATCAAACAAAAGGAACTGAAGTATTCGTGGACAACCAATTTGTGATAGCAATTTCTCACAATCCTGTATTTCATGGTAAAACTAAACACTTCAACATCAAGCTTTTGTTCTTGAGAGAAATGCAAAAAAAGGTGATGTGACTGAGGAGCATCTAGCTGATATCTTCACCAAGCCTTTACCAAGCAACAAATTTCAACTTCTCGGGCAAAAACTCGGAGTTTGCAGCTCTTAAAGCAAGGAGTGTTCCAAAAATGCATAAAAACTACAACAGTCTAAGTTCGCTGTAATCTGTGTAGCAGCTTTATCCCTAATTCTTAGGAGTTGTTTTTTTTTTAAATTTCAGTTGAGATTGTGAACTCTATAAATTAGTCTGGAATTTATAATGAAGTATCCAATTTGCTTTCATCAATAGCTTTTTTGCTCATTTATCAAGTTCTATCAAACTTATGTTCGGCTTGTTTAATAGCAAGTAAAACCAGATTTTATGTTCTTCATTTTCTGGAAACTCACAATCTCTATTGTGAAATGGTCAACAGATACAAGCAGAACAAACTGAGAGTTCATTTTATAGAATAAATCTAGCTAAACAATATACATGACTAGATACATCACACATACCACATCGGAGATAGAATGAGCCGCATCAGCAATAATGGCGGTGCTTCCACATACATATCCTGTAAAAGATTTACTAGCGGCGAGGCCAATGTCAGCAGCAAGTCCAAGCCGAAAAATCCTCTCGCCGTCTTTACCGGAGCGGAGGCCGTGATTATCATGATGATGAGAATGTGAATCGCCCGTATGCCATCTCTTCTGCAGCATGAAACTCGGATTCACAACACGTGTAGCTGAATCGTCATCATCCAATTGCAAATACGGAGAAGAATATAGAGAAGTGAAATCGTAGTTGTGCCTACTGAGAGTTGTTGATACTGAGTAGGTTTTTCGTATTCGATTGAGATTGCTTGTGATGAATCTAGCTACCATGTTAGAGGTTCTTCAGTTGGATCAAATTGGAGAGTCGCTCCGATTACTGTTGAAGTTTTCCGATGAAGAAATGATGTGAAACGCCGGCGAGGAGTTGTAATTGGTTCAGTACCGATTTTCGGCGTTGAAAATTAGTCGTTAGCATGTGCAAGAGAGAATCGGATACTTCGCCAGCTCGCCTCTAGAAGCTGTAGTAACTAATAAGTTTCAGAAAATTTATTCAATATATAAATTAAGCTATGGCGCTTGAAAAAGTACTACTTTTCAGCACTGGAGCTTAAAAATTACTCCCTCCGTGTCGATTTATGTGTCAAATTGGGAGGGAGGGAGGGAGTACTTAAATTCTGCGTTTTAAGTCTAACTAAGATCATGTACTTCATTTACTTCTGCCAATAATAACTACTTTGTCCGTCTCAATTTATATATAAAAATTTGATATTCAAAATTTCAAATTCGTCATATAAATTGGTATATAAGGAGTATTAATACTAGTGTAATACTCCCTCCACCCTCTATATCAATTTGTTTGATATTTTATTTTTTTGGTGCGTGCATTTATAAAAGAATGACTCTTTTTTTAAGCTTAGGACCACAAAATTAATAGTCATTTTGATGCATTTGACATACATTTAATGTAAGACTACAAGAATTGAAAGTCTTCTTTATTTTTTAAACTCTGTTTCAAATTAAAATAGGTCAAACAAATTGAAACATGGAAGTAACTAATTATCTTTAAGAAGTCATTTGATGTGAGATATAAAGTATAATAATCCCAGGAATAAAATAAAAGCTTATTTTATCCTGCGTTTGATTGAAGGTATTAAACAGTCCTAGGAATTTATATCCTAGTAACAAAATAAGTTATCCCATATACATGGTGGAATAACTTATCCCAAGATAATTGATCTCGAAATAACTTATTCCCAACCAAACGACCCCTAAATTCTAATGCCAGATACACAGCATTTCAAGTAAGGACTCAATCAAGACATAGTAAACCCTTGACTAGGATAAAATTCTTCTTTTTTTTCTAAAAGATTCTTAGCATGATCCCAAGTGAACTGAATTCCTATTTTCTGTTTTGCTGTTGGCAGGTATCAATTGAGAAACAAAATAAAGCAATGTGACAAGCTGACATTCCAAGTTCACAACCATTTCACGTTGCAAAATGAAACCCCCTCTGAGAACGTTCTACTCTGATGTAAACACTAATGAATCTCTCGTCAAAAGAATCAAACGGCCAGGCGTTTGACGGTTATCTCCTCCTTCTCCTGTCACCCCGCCTCCTATTCACACCATCGGCACGACCACGATAACCAGAATAATGCCCAGGATTACGCGATGCAGACCAATCAGGTCTGTAGCGGTCTCTCACATTCATCTGAGGTTCTGCGTAGTTCCATCTTGCTACCTGTTCCAGACGCCTAACAGGTCTATTATCAGGACTCCAAGATTCAAACCCAGCTCCCTCGGCATAGTTGCTGTTTCCTCTCCATGCAGCCTGTTGTAATCCTGGTTCTACATGCCCGGCAACATGTGGATTGTAATGGTTAGGAATGGCATTTTCTTGGTAACCCCGATTCAAAGCAGATCCCGGTATAGTCCCCCACATATGTTCAGGTGCATATCCAGGTTGCCTCTGTGTTTGTAGTTGTGGCCTTTGTGGTGACATCTGAGGTGCATGTAGGCTAATAGTTCTTTGTTGTACATTAGCTATAGGCATTTGCGAAGATCGAATATTACCGTATGTTACACCTTGGATTCTTGCTGCTGCAGTGGCACTCTGTTGATTGTATTCCATCAAACCAAAGAAAGAGTAATTATTTCTATTTACTGCTGGTTCTGAGGCGGCGGATAATTGTGAATGCATAGGATTTGCAAGGACTGTCTGATTTATACTAGGATTTAGTGGAGATGGTCGATGATCATTTCCATAAGACCCTGCAGCTTCTTGAAGCAGTGCAGACTGTTGGGCCAATTGTGGCGCAAGGGGCATCTGCTGATGCACCAAACTGCTAGCTTGATGAATTTCCTGTGAATGGACCAACTCGGCGTGTTGGGGCACACCATAAGACCCAGCAGCTGCTTGAAGCAGTGCCAACTGTTGGGCCAATTGTGGCGCAAGGGGCGTCTGCTGATGCACCAAACCACTAGCTTGATGAATTTCCTGTGAATGGACCAACGCGGCGTGTTGGGGCACAGCATAAGACCCTGCAGCTGCTTGAAGCAGTGCCAACTGTTGGGCCAATTGTGGCGCAAGGGGAGTCTGCTGATGCACCAAACTGCTAGCTTGATGAATTTCCTGTGAATGGACCAACGCGGCGTGTTGGGGCACACCATAAGACCCAGCAGCTGCTTGAAGCAGTGCCAACTGTTGGGCCAATTGTGGCACAAGGGGCATCTGCTGATGCACCAAACTGCTAGCTTGATGAGTTTCCTGTGAATGGACCAACGCCGCGTGTTGGGGCACACCATTTGCTTCTGGAACCACCATTGAACTTCTCTGTGAGAAAGGATTTTTAACAAAGTGCTGCATTGACAATCCACTCTGCATGAAAGACAAAAAAAAGTTGAAAAAGAATTAGAGCCCGTTTCAGAAAAGTACTAAGACGTCAAGAAGATAGTATAGCACAACAATTAACCCAGGATATTAGTTAAGTATTTTGTTTTATTTTTCATGAATAAGTGAAACATCCTTGTTTGTATTAGGGGGACCTCGAACTAAGCGGAGATTCTCAAAGTACAGTGCTAACTAGGAAGACAACTTGTATTTACCAACGTGATTCAGAGTGCAGGCTTCATTTGCTTTATGATTATTTTATTTATTTGTTTATTTGTTTCTAGTTTAGTTGTCTGGAAAAACTAAACGAGAAGTAGTGGAGAAAAAAATGGGAAAGAGAGAGGAGAGGAGACAACTGAGGAAACGAAAGCCCCGCCCAAATTCCATAATAGTTAAAATCTGTACAAAATGTGACTAAATAACGCACCGTTCCAGGATCACTGGAAGGAGTGAGGGATGGAAGAGAAACTTCAACTTTCTTCTCAGCGTCTCTGGCTAAATTTGTTTGAATGCTCCGTGAATTCCTCTCATTGGCTTTGATCGAATCAAGCAGCTTTACAATTTGCTCACTGGGCAAGTTTCCACCTTGGCCAGACGTCAAAGCATAAACCAGCCCTGGATGTTTTAGCAGTATAGCAAGCAACTCTAAATCAGGTTTTGCTGTAGTTGCAATGCCATTTGACAGTATAGCAAGCAACTCTAAATCAGGTTTTGCTGTAGTGGCAATGCCATTTGACGTACTAGCCAATGCAGCAGCTTCAGTTTCTCTGTCCTCCTGCGGCAAAACACCTGTTTCAGCACCTTCCGTATCTGGTAATCGCTCAAGCGGGAGTTCGGTGGTTAATGTGTCATCAGGCTCCATTTCAGGATCCCAAGGTTCCTTGGGGTTCAATGGGATTTCCTGGACTGTCCTGTAAATGGCTTCCCTCTCTCGACGGATTCTCTTATTCTGAACGTCGACTTCTTTACTCTCACCCCCTGCACAAACCTCCGATGCATAGCTGAGCTGCAACCCTGCATCAAACAGGAAAGGTTAAAAAAGGATAACTGCATAATAAGGATGACCATTAACAGACAAGAGTTCCAACTTTTGCATGCGTACATCATCTCCCAACAAGATACTACCAGCTGTGGATGATTCAAATTTGTTAAACCAGAAGTCAACATTTACCACTCAGAAATGTTGTTTTAAAAAGTTATTTGCAACTTCGGACACAGTAAGACATACTGAAAAGTAACAATCTGGTGATCAGAATCGGAACTATTTTTATCCTTGACATGAAGAGGATGAGTCTACAACTTCCCCATCCTGGATTTTCTACACATCGAGCCGAGAAGGAGGGGGAGGGCAGACGGGCCAGAATTATACGAGTTTCAAAATTGAATAATTGGATCCAATGACCCACGTAAACAGTTTAAGACCTTGAGCTACATAAAAAAAGTGCTGTTTGTCACCCCTACTTTCATCTCCGCCAAGAGAATAAAACAAAATAATCACATGACAGTCCAACATCAAAAGGATAACCATGTCTGTACCACCATTAACATTTGAATTTTCCCTGTCCACAGAGTTGGAGCTCAACAAGAATCAACCAATCCAATATCAAACTACAAATTGACCAACTTTTTTAGTTTGTTAAGCTTCAAATTTGGAGTTGGCCTCTTGGAATCATATGCATGGAAAACACTTGCTGAATGTTGGTATTGCTGCCTACATATGCAGAAGACAGCTTGCATTCGGCCTTCAGAAACGTGCATCTACAGGCAGCACTACATGTTGCTTTGTGGGGTGCGCGCAGGGAAGAGGGAGGGGGGGGAGGGGATAAGGAACTGACACTGCAAATATCCTATCGTTTCAATTTATGCCCATAAGAAAGATCTTATGATCTGCCGCAACCGTTGTTTCCTCTTGTTTAGTCTGATGAATGCCACCCCACGGGGCAAAGTGGGTTGGGGTTAGTCATTCTCTGTAGTTCACAAATCTCATATATCCTGCTTTCAGATTTTTTTTTGGACAAAGAACACCACCCACACCCCACGCCAACCTCTTATATGATCTTTTGATATCTAACAAGTAAATAAAAAGTACAACAACAAACCGAGTGTGATCGCACAAATGAAAGCTAAGGAGGGTAAAGTTGTTTTTGATAGACAAGGTAAGAAGCCTATCAATGAATTACATAACATTTTAGCGATTGGGTGGCGGTGGGAGTGGGGGTGAGGAAGAGTTCAATAGCAAGAGCTGATGAAAGTGAACAGTCCTTGATGACAGTAAGGCAGCTATAGGAAGAGCAGGCAATTACTTGTTCACGCATTTAAAGAAGACATTTTCTTTTCTAAGGTACTCTTTGTACAGAGAAAAACGTTTTAGATGAAAATACTTTTTTTGTGAAAAACGTCTTTAAGTCAGGTCACCATTTTTTAGATCATCTCCAAAGTTTGTGGGTTAAAAATAGATACGTGCTATGTGCAAGACTGCAAGGTATGCTATTAGTGTTTTGAAGATATCTTTTAGAATTAGATACTGAAATATTATCTGAGGGATCGTTTGGTTAAAGTATAAGAAAAGTACTGAATATGGTGTATTAGTAATGCTGGGACGTGGTATTACTTATGTAGAATTTTAATACATGCATAACTCACCTCCAAATCAGCTACCAAACTACCCTTAGTGTTGATTGAATGGGTAGAATATTTGTAAAGAAAAATGAACCGATCACTACAAAATATTTTCCTTGACTAAAACATTTTTTGCGAATATCTTTCCCATCAGTGCCAAACACACCTATATCTTAGCCATTTTTGTCAAAAACAAAAATAAAATCCAAACACCAAACAATGGGAAAATAGGAACATACATTTGGCTTCATCAACTAGCTTTAGTGTTTGACCAAACTAAATTCTGCTAGATAATAACACCCTGTAATAATATTACATTCTCTAAGGATCGCCTAGTCTACTGAACAAGCATAGATAGTCCAGAGATAAAATTTAGTAGTGCCTTATTCCTTGTTTGGGTACTAATCAACGATAAGTTATGCAAAATTTAGTAATTAGTGTAATTAGTACCAAAATAGATACTGGAGGGTGGAATAGTACCGGAATTAGTTATTCCGGGATAAACAATGAAAATGACAAAAATACCCATGAGGTCCCTCGAACCCTTTTTCAACTAAATAAGTTGAAGGGTATTTTCGTAAACAATTAACTTAAAAATTATGCAATGCATGTTATAATATTTAATACAAGAAAATTGAACAGTCAATAAGAAATTATACCAGGATAACTAATAGAGGCATAACTAACCCCAACGTAACTAACACAAACGACCCCTAAAAATTTTGCAGGACAATGGGTAGCTATGGTAAGGGATGATAATAGTGTGTAGATGTGAAACTAGAAGAGAGTAAAATTCTTAAGATAGAAAGAGTATCACAGCAGAAAATGACTTGTTTTTATCCTTTTAGTGTAAACCATTGTCCACAAATTTAAAAACAACCAAAGACCACAAACAGAGAAAACAAAAAATTACTGAACTCCATACTGTTGAATAATTACTGAAATTACTGAACTCCTTTCGTAAAAAGCATATGGCTATGAAGAGTCAAAAGTATAAAAGATCATGAGGTACAGTATATTCCCACCTAATTTATCGTGTTCTGGCCTCTCATACTGATCATCTATGAAAGAACACTATAAGCATTTAACTTAAAAAATAGATCGATATCTTCCCAAAAGATAGATTGATATCGTCCCAAGACAGGCATTAACCTTCACTGCTTCTTTTTCTGATTATTCCTGTCTGATTGATTTTAGGCAAAATGTGGACGTTTTCATCCATGTGAGGCAAAAAATTTCCCTTTATTTGCAAGTAGGATTTCCTTCACAATGAGAAGGCACACTTGGCAATCAACTGCTCCACAGAAAACCCATAATTTCCAAGAGATTTTTGAAATAAAACATTAAAAACCAAAAGGAAACAGTTGCTTATTGTGATTAAAAGATCAAGACCTCACTCCTAAGATGCCCAATTGATAGTTTAACAATTAAAACTAACTGTTCGCTTCAGAGATATTTCGAGAGTTGAGCTAGTAGTTTTACTAAGCAACATCTATATTTCCCTAGTAAATAGTTCCTAGAGTAATGAATTTATGGAAGACAACAGAAACCTGATCGTCTTTAACTCGACTACCATGAAAATAAAATAAGAGATCAAAGCTCAAAAAAAAATCATTTTCCTTTTCTTTTCTTTTTTCTGACAAGTTGAAGACCATGCTAACCATATTTTATGGCAATTTAGAGACCAAGGCTGAGTTGCTAAGTACTTTACTAGAGACGATTCTTACAGTTGAATCTTGTGTATTACTCACTCCCGTCCCAATTTATGTGGCACCATTTCACTTGGCACAAAGTTTAAAAAAGAAACGAGAACTTCTGAAATGTGTGGTCTAAACCTTGACCATTTGTGTGGCTATAAATCATGTCAAAAGGGTAAAAGCGGGAATTATAAAGTTAAATTGTTTCTAATTATAGAAAAGTGACATTCTTTTATAAACGGATAAAAGGGAAAGTGTGTCACATAAACTGGGACAGAGAAAGCAAAAAGAATAATGAAGGGAATTGTGGAGAAAAAATTGAGCAATAATATTAGACAAGAGGTGAGATTGCCTTTTCAACCGATTAAAAAAACTAATGTTCCTCCTTTTCTGAAATCTACAGATTAACAAGAACAGTCTTTCTGCGACAAATAACAGCAAATTTACCTGGTGGTTTCCGCCATGGGATCGGCATTTTCTTGCACCTTTTCCATGGAGGTTCCTCTACGTCACGACTCAACTTGAGATGATTGGGCCCTTTAGAGGCAACGCTATTGAGCTTTTCACATTCCTCAACTTTAGGCCGATCTTGCAATCTTGGAGCTCCAAGCAAGATACCATTTGGTGAAGAGGTAATAATACCATTTGGAGCTTGAGGCTTCACCCGAGAACTGTCATCAGTATCAGTTTTCCCATATTTACTCTGCATAAACTGTGCACGCATTTTTGCTTTTTGGATATCATCTGCTGAGAGTGGGCGGCCTTGAGTTGCAGGTGCTGGTCTTCCTAGGCTCCTTACCGTTGTTCTTTGGCTTGGTTGTTCCATTAGCTGAACTTTTCTGCGCTCTCGAGTTTCTGAAGTAGTTAAGGCATTCTATGCAAGTATAAGAAATCAGAAAAGGAGAGGAAAAACCATAGCTATTTTCCCTACCATGCTCAAATCTATTTGATGAGTATGTCATATGGAAACTTCTAAATACCAATGATCTCAAAGCATGGAAATAAATGAGAAATCAAAATTTCTTCCAACGACAGTTTGTTGTCCACGGAACGAGGAGCCATCATACAATCGAGATAAATGAAGACCTTACACTGAAAGTTATTGACAAATTGAATTAACCATAGGGGAATACAAGGATACTAGTCACCAAAGCTCCTTTAAGCATATTGTTAGAGTCATCTGAAGATGCCATAAGCAATTTAACTGGCTGTGGAGAATCCAAATTCCTGAAAGAGAGGTATGTGCTTAGAAATTCATCAACAATTACAAAAAGCAAGGTAGTAAGAACACACCAGACCTTGAATTCTCTGAAGTCCCACAGAGGTTTGCATGAGCTTCTTCCTAGAATACCAAACAGAAGGAAAATGATCAAGTAATAATAGAAATCCGCTCTTCTTTTTAATTCAAAAAAACCAGCATCTTCTAAACCAAATACATTTAAGTTCGCAATAAACTTACAACATCCTCAATTTTTGAGTTCCATACTTCGTCACCCACAACTTCGCTAATGCTGCAAACAGCAACAAATGTGTTGATAACTGAGAAAAGCCATAAAGGTATTTTTGAGGTACGACCTAAGCTTACCTCTGCTGCAATAACAACTCATCATGCATATCACTAGCAGATTTAATCCCATTACGTTTCTTCATAGCCTGGCTCTTTGCAAATATGTTGCTCCATCTTGCAAGCAAAATTCTTGCCGTGTTTGAGATATCTGCTCTTCAAATCAGATGAATGAGATCCAAAATACTGATGGAGCTAAAGAAGGGTTCCTCTCTCTCAACCACCCATCACCCCCCTCCCCATCCCAAAAAATACAAATATAGTGCAGTACAGAAGCCAGCTATCATGAAAATACAGTATAAACCCTACCGAAATAGCAAATTACTCTGACCGGCTGATACAAATAAAAGCAAATGCAACCACATCTATTTTAGTAGTGTCTTCTTATCTTACAAATTTTATATTACTGATGCAGTCTAGAAATAAACATATTTATTCGCTGATGCTTTCCATTGTCTCTCAGAATATGATCAATTGAAGTATCAAATCAGGATCATTAAAAATTTTACACATTGAAAGTCCAAAAATTCATCTGAAGTTAAGAAAGATATAGTTGAATGTATTGCCAGTGAAATAGTTTCCAAGAACACTGTCCTATTTGACAGCAAAAACACAACAGATCGTCTGAGATAACGAAATATTGAAAATGATTACATTGCCAGTACAGTGATTTCTGAAAGTAATGTCCTAATATGACATGCCATATACGCATAATTCTTGAGAGCAGCACTATGTAATGTGTGATTCACTGAGTAAATAGTTCAGTAGAGATGCCACTGCTAGTATAAAAAGCTGTGCCGACTTTGATTGACATGTTTCCTTAATATCCAACTAAGTTTCAGGAAATTCTGTAATGCGGCACAATATCAATAATACTCAAACTTCAGACAAGCTACCAGAAATATACAAGCCATGGAGATGAGCAGATTAAGTTTTTTAATGTCTTTTTAACACAAAGATACCTAAAGATAAAATAAGGAGTTGTTGAATGCGAGGACAACACACCTGGAGTCCGATAAAATTGCAGACTGTTAACACTCTGCAGTATAGCAGACATATGTCCAGGAAATGCTTTGTGTAAAGGAAGATGGCAGAGTACCTGATAACCAAGTAACAATTAGAACAATATTCTGGCAGAAAAAATGACATTATGGGCCAATGATCTAAAATTAAAGGATCAATATGGACCTTCAGGATGAGATGAAGAACGCTGGTTTGCTCTTCTCCAGCTGCTTCACTCAACCATGCAGATAAGATCATTACACCCCCTTTAGTTAAAAACCTACAAACATGTTATTAAGAAAACAAATTATATTCGAAAAGGAGTAAACTAGTATACAATTAAAATTCAACGACCACAACTCTTACGTACCAATATAGCACAGAGGGGTTTTGTACTTCCAAGATCCAGTCCATCAGCTTAACCCTCCCAGAAAAGGTTTCTTCCTTACACATTAAAGTAAGGATATTATCAACAAAATGTCTATCCCTCTCCTCTATGGCAGTTAGGACCTTATCTTGTGTCAAACA
The DNA here is from genome assembly GCA_029582245.1 of Solanum etuberosum. Taxonomy (NCBI): domain Eukaryota; kingdom Viridiplantae; phylum Streptophyta; class Magnoliopsida; order Solanales; family Solanaceae; genus Solanum; species Solanum etuberosum. The sequence continues at coordinate 38,975 of JAJONR010006336.1, forward strand.
AGATGGCCCCTCCTCTGTACAGGTTGGAACCGCACTGTCTAGGGGAACTGGTTCTGTTTGTGAACTAGGATCAGAACTCAATGGGATCGGACAAGGCCCTTCAATAGATATATTGGTTATGATAGGCTTCTCTCTAGACAACCTCAGGAACTTTCTAACTCTTGTGCGCTGAGCTGTAAAGAAGTCCCGAACCTGCAAATGCAAAGATGATATTCAAACAAACAACGTGAAAATTGTAAGAGAAGATGAAATCGGAGAATGCACAGATCTTATATCATCTTCCAGCTTAAATTGCACCAGGGAAAGCTACTGAATGTCTATGCAGAAGGGATTAAGGAATCTGTCCATACCTAAACCACTCAAAAAAGCGAAGGAGAAAAGGGGAATGTATTTCTAAGGACTAAGGAGCTACATCATCATAGACAAAAAGGTGCATAATTCCATAATAGCCTGTTCTCAAAAGCACTAGTGTGCTCCTAATATCCAAAATAGCAAAACTGAACTAAAGAAAGATGGTGCAACTACTAGCATGCAAATGCCACCAACATATGCTCCTTTCATAGTTTTTAATAGTGACATTCCACGGAAAAATATAAATCTTTTGAACAATGACGACTCATGAGCATGGGATTATTGCACATCATAGCATCAAACAAATGAGATACTGAAATTTTCAAGTCAAACCATTGCTCATGAAACAAATGAGAGATACTGAGATTTACAAGTCAAACAATTGCTCTTATTGATCTATGATCCTAACTCAATTTCTAGACAAGGAATCCAATCACATTTAAAATAATCGACATTCACTAATGTAGAATAGTTTTAAACAAAATTCCAGCCAGGTTGAATGGAGAAATGATTACTAAAAACTGTGAAAAAGCAACACACCTGTGTGACTGTGACACCAAAAAGAGCACTAATTTCACGTGTTTCCTTCTTGTTGATTGCATCTTTGACAGAGAAAATAGATTGCATATACTTGATTGCCTTGGGGTTTAGGAGATCCCTTGGCCTTTTGCCTGCAACAGATGATGTTAAACTAACAGAATACAAATGGAATCGGAGTAGCTTGCACAAAAATTGAAGAAGTCAAGAGCATCATTTACGCTAATAACTAAAAAGACGCATTACATATAATTTGGATCAAAGCATCACCTTGTAAGAAAAAGAAGACAGTAGCAACTTAGATCGTTAAGCAAGTTCACCTTAAACATCAAGACAAGTAATTCTGGTACATAAAAGCAATGTTGTACTTGGCAACAAAGAAAACTACTACTAAAGCAGATAATTTTTTATGAAAAATGATACGTAAAAAGCAAATAAAATAAAAATAAAAATGACAAGTAAAAAGCAAATAAAACAGAATAAAATGAAAGAACCACCCAACAAAAGCAACATGTTTCACGT
>JAJONR010006337.1:0-54423 GCA_029582245.1 Solanum etuberosum
AGGCAATAGATACTTGCTAGTGATGGTGTTACCACTTCTGCTGCTCTAGTTCTGACCATAGAGTGAAGGAGGAAAGATACCAATTTGTATCACCAGATACCAATTGGATTTAAGTAATAGCACAAAAGAAGTAGAAACAAAGAGATTCCCTAAAGTCCTATAGCCTCTCGAAGAAAAGTACAAACGTCTATGTACCGTTCCACAAGACTCTACTAGACTCGTTTTGGTACAACGAGATCAACGAACCTAGGGCTCTGATACTAACTTTGTCACGACCCAGACTGTCGTGATTGGCACCCACACTAACCCTCCGGTAGGAGAACCATTAATACTAATCAGCTAGCCCAAAAACTTAACATTTAAAGATACGGAAGCAGGTTTAAATGCAGAATTTATATAGAGTTCCATAAACTCCAAAGGTTTAAATAAAACTAACCAAACTAATGCGGAAGAACAACACCTAGAACCTGAAAGTCATTGTACCAAAACTCTGATTAACTAACAAGTCTAAGAAAAAGGAGGCGCAGCCCCGAAAACTAAACAAAACACCCTAAACAAATAGTTTGAGTCCGAAAAGAGTGGACTTAAACAAGAGAGATCCATGACAGCCTGAAATAACTGGCTTACCCTTGAATCCGGTCACGCTCAATAGTCACCTAGCTGAGGTCTGTCAGTAGCCGCATGAAGATGCCCTGTACTCAACAAGGAAAGAGCAAGTGCAGTATCGGTACACAACCATAGTGTACTGGTAGGATCACACGGCTATTCCAGTAAGTGAAACATGTATATAAACAGTCACAACATAGTAAACACGCATATACCGAACATATACAATATCAGTTATCATTTCAGGAGCAATGTACAATTCCACAATCTCAATACAAGTATATATGACAAGTCAATGGTCCTCTCATGGAACTCAATTCAATGGTCGTCTCATGGAACCCATACCCAAACTGTTAGTGTGGCGTATCATGACACCTGATCCAAGTTAGTGTGTCGAAATGTGACACCTGATCAATATGTATGTCGGTACGTGACATCCAATCCTAATTAGTGTGTCAGAACGTGACACTCGATCCAATATGTATGTCGGTACGTGACATCCTATCACAATTAGTGTGTCAGAATGTGACATCCGATCCATTCAACATGCCACAATCACAATCACAATCACAATGTACATTCTCATAATCATACAATCAAGTGTTGATTCATGACTTACAATCATTCATTCATATTCATTTAATTAAGTGTGATCAATAATGTAACATTCGCATACATACATGCATTACAATGAAGAAAATACTAACATACATCACACAAACATGAAATCACAACCATCACCTACCTCGAACAAAGCTTGAATCCCTTAAGAAACTTGATTCTTCTCTTTCCGGATTCTTTCTGCTTGTTCTTGGTCTACAAACAATCAATATAACGCGAGGATCAATAAACAAAACCTAATTACCCGGATTATAATCAATAATATCAACCCTAGGCCAAACCCTTGATCTCCATACCCAGTTTAGGATTTCTTCCACCATAAATCCCAGATCAAAACCCTCCTCCATCGATAATTACCCAAGAAACTAAGTTCTACAGATTGAAATACGGATTAGGGGAGTAAAATCCTTACCTTTAGTGCTAGAAGAGGTGGAAAACTGTCAAGAACTTGCCCTGGGTCGTCTCTTAGCTCTCAAGAACGAAACTTGCAGAAAAATAGCGTTTTTGGGGTTTATTTCCGACTTAAGTCGCGTCTGTCCCGCTGTGGCGGACCCTATCCCGCTATAGCGGACCCACCCTGGTGGCTTGCACGGAGACAAAGAGTCTAATTTAGAGTTTCAAACCCCATTTCACAACACACCTTCAACCCATGACACTTAGAAAATATCTGTTCATGCTAAAATCAGTTTCGCAAGTTCTACTTGCCCGAATTCGATTCTATAAAGTCGTACGGGTTCCTTAACTTCTTAGCTATCTACTCATGTGATCAAAAACATAATTAGATCTCTCATCCGTTCACGCTAACATAATTGATTGCTTTTGTTCTATGGTTTATAATCAAACAATTTTTCCTCTTCCAATTCTTGAGGGTGAGGGCCACGAAGGTCTCATCCTGTCATTCATGAAAGATTAGTGTAAGTATTCTCTTGTGAGAAAATCAGGTAGACTATTATCTGATCTTTTTTTATAATTAATATCAAAATCAAATGGAACTAATAAAGTCTGTCATCTAGCACACATTTGTTTTGAAACATCATGTTTACAATCCTTATTAAACATGAACCTAGCAGCTTGACAATCTATTTTTATTAAAAACTTTTGATTATATAAGTCACCTTGAAATTTTAAAACACTTTTCACAATAGCCAAAATTTCTTTTGCTACGGTGGCATAGTTTTTCTGACTGCTATTCCATTTGCCAGAGTAAAATTGCACAATGTAATCCTGCTTTTTGTCAGGGCAATATTGTGTTATAACACCACCATACCCTATATCTGAAGTATCAGTCTCTACCGTTTTCTTTCAATGCGAATTGGCTAATGTAAGACAAGGAAAGTTTTTAACCTTGGACTTAATTCGGCGAATAGCTTAAGTATGACTATTATTTCATGCCGGAGGATTCTTTTTTAACCTATCATATAATACGGCTGTATCTTTTGCTAGATCCTTTATAAAAGGAGCAACATAGTTGAGACTTTCCAGAAATCTTTGTAACTGAGTCTTATTAGTCAGTATATCAGGAAATTTAGAAGCAAATTCAATACTTTTGTTTATAGGATTAATTCTTCATTTCTCAATATAATGTCCTAAAAATCTAACCTTTAGTGCCATTTTTGGACTAGAGATAACTAATCCATTTTGGATGATAATTTTTTTAAATAAATCCAAATGCCTGAAATGTGTTTCCATAGTTTTGGAGAAAACCAATATATCATCCATGTAAACAATTATAAAATTGCTATAGGGTATGAAAATATCATTCATAATTATTTGAAATTCTGATGGAGCGTTTTTCAAACCAAAAGGCGTAACATTCCATTCGAACTGTCCTATAGGAACATTAAAAGCAGTTTTATACCTGTCTGATTCAGTAATCTGAATCTGCCAATAACCTGATTTTAAATCAAATTTTGAAAATATAATTGCATCATAAACTCTATCAACCAAATCCTTTTTATTAAGGATAGGATATCTAATCCACTTAAGAGCTTTATTAAGGGGTTTATAATTAATAACCAGCCTGGGGGCACCTATTTCGTGTTCAACATGTTTATTAACATAAAAGGCTGTACAAGACCAAGACAACTTAGAATGCCTTATAAGGCCTTTCTAAAGCAAGGAATTTATTTCCTCCTTACATAATTCCAAATACTCAGGATTCATCTGGCAAGGTCGAGCTTTAGTAGGAACATTAATATCATCAAAGCTGTCTTCATAAGGAAGGCTGACTATATGCTTTTTCCTATTCCAAAATTCATTTGGGTGGTCTCCACATATTTGAAGAGAGAATTGATTTTTTAGAAAATAATTTTTTTCTTGTAATTTTGAATTTTGTAATAAGGTATCAACCTCAATGCTGTTGATTTCTTCTTTTATAAAATTAACTTGTTGATTTTTTGAAATTAGCTTAGAAGATAACTCGTTGATCATTCTGGTAAATGGTTTTGTTATAAACTCAAGAGTAAAAGGTTTTCCTTCCCATGTTCCGACAATTTTCTTATTATCCCAATAAGTTAAGGGAAAAATGTCATTGATAAAAGGAACACTCAAAATAATTTGGTTAGTAATATCTTTTACTAATACAAAACTCTGAGGGATACAATTTTTTCCCTTACAAATAAAAGCCTTGGGTAATTTATATTCTATACCCATCTTACTGCGATTAGCAGATCTTAGACTGTGTGTAGTTTTATGGAAATATCTCGAAGGAATTAATCCTTCTTGAATGCAATTTAAATCAGCAGCACTATCAATTAAGGCTGTAAACTCTTTTTTATAATTATAATCAATAAAAAGAGTAATTTTTGTATAAAATTTTTGAGAAGTGATTGCTTTTAAATTTTGTAAAAAATCTTTTCTATCATTTCCTTTAAAAGCATTTGTAGAAAGGTATCATTTTCGTCTTCATATGAAGATTCCGAGCTATTATTAAGCCTCTTTTGACTTTTAATATTATCAAGTCTGTTTTCTATAGCAACATTCTTATTTTTTAAAATCTGAATATTACTTTTGAGATTATTAATCTCTTTTTTAAGATCTTGGATAGCAGTAGGAAGAGTGCTTATTAAATGAAGAATTTTTTTTTACTTCGGAAATAATATATGAACCTTCTTTTGTGGAAATATTATCCTCGATATATGATTTGCAGAGGTGGTAGCTCCATTGTTCCTGTCAATAATCTAAGTTCTTTATCTCCGGATTTTTGACAAAGGTAAAAAATGTCAACTACCCAAAATACCCTTCTCTTTTTTCAAACAATATTTTCTTTTGCCAGCTTCTGGCGATTTCCTATTTACAATTGATCTCTCGATTTCACTTTCAGTTTTCTTCTCAAAATTACAGCAAATTAACTCAAAATTCTCTTCAATTTCTTCATCGAATGACCATAATGACTCCTGCTCCTACCGATGTAAGTCTCAGTATTTCTTGCCATTTGTATGATTTTCTAGTCAGTACAGACAGACATGTTCGTTTGGTTGTTTCAATTTTTTTTTTGGATTTTTAGTTTGTTTTGTGTTTTTAAATTAGTTTAGGGCTTGTTTCTGCTTGTGGGTTTTCGTTGATTTCAGTTTTTAGTTTATGTATATTGTTTTTAGACTGTATACAGATACATACACATGTTCAATTGGCGGATTCAGTTTTTATTGGAGTTTTAGTTTTCTGTTTTAAAATCGATTTGGTGGTGTTTATGCTTCTGGGTTTTTGTTGATTTCGTTTTTTACTTATATTGGGGTAGCAGGAAGAGGAGGAGATGCTTGTTCCGCGTTCAGATTTGGTATTTGAAGGACCTCAGCCTATGGAAGGTAAATTTTGAAGTTTTAATTTCTGGGTTTGTTTAGTTTTTTTTTTCAACTATGACATTGCTAGGTTTTGGAGACATTGTACTGGGATTTAATGGTTCTATTAGGTTAAATGTTGGCAAATAGAGAAATGCAAGGGAAAAGGAAGCAAGAAGGAAGTAATTTGTCTGTAATGATTCTAAGCGATTGAGGGAATAGTTTTTTTAATGCCGTGGTGTCTAGGCTATAGCTTATGCATGCCTCGACTAATTCCACGGACTCTATCCAACAAAGGCTAGAACAGATGGAAAGAGATCACCTAGTGTTTTTGTCACCTATTGGGATTTGAATATGAGACCTCATAGTTCTTGATTCACTTCATTGACCACTAGGCCACACCCTTTGATCAATTGAGGGAATAGTTTTAGGAGGAAATTATGATTCCACCTTGTATTTTTTTTTTATGGTTATTGAAACACCCTAGGCGAATCCCACATCTATGGGAGAGATGTTGGGTATACAAGAAAACAAGTCTTAGACCCTACAAACCTGTGCAGGCTTAGGTCCAAAGCGGACAATATCACTAGTGGGCTGGGCTGTGACAAATATGGTATCGGAGCCACTCTGCATGCGACCTTGAACAACGGTGAGGCAAATCTCAACAAGGACGTTGAGTCCCTAAAGGGGAGTGTATGAAACACCATAGGCGAATCCCACATCAACAAAACATGGGAGAGATGCTGGGTATATAAGGAAGCAAGCCTTAGACCCTAATGACGTGTTTTAAACCTGTGAGGGCCTAGGGTCAAAGCAGACAATATCACTAGTGGGCTGGGATGTGTCGATGTGTCGATGTGATAGTTGGACATTGTTGGTAATGGTGAAATCCTGTCCTTAAAGAATCCCAGGGTTATGAAGACGGCAGATTTCCTAGTATCTGTTTTGTTTGCCGTTTGTTGTATCTATATGTGCTGGAATATATGATTTCAGTTCTTATTTTGTATGATCATTGTGTTTTCACTATTTTTCTGATGGCGTGTTTGATGAATGACGTGTGGGAAAATTGAAGATTCTTTACCCTTTGCAGTATTTGTTTAAAGTTAAACCAGAGCCACTTTGTTGTTTCCAGGGTATCTTAACTTTTCTGTTACATCTCTAGTGTCCTTGGTTATCTATCTACCGAAGTGGTGTGGAAAATTCTCATGTAGCATATGGGCATTTGTTCCATGAATATGTCTTTGCACATATAGGGACCGGGAAAGGATTACCGACTGCAGCTTAACCACAACCTACTAAATTTTATGATATTCAGCCATCAGTTGATTGTTCACTATATATTATGCTAATTTCTTGAGAATGGGCTTTCAAGTTTTTTTCTAATAGTTCCTCCTTAATTGCTTGTTAGCACAAACAGAAACCGGCAATGATGTGGAAAAGCAGCCACCAGAGGATCCTCAAACTTCAAGGTTTACTTGGAAGATAGAAAACTTCTCTAGGTTGAATGTAAAGAAACTATACTCTGACCCTTTTGTTGTTGGTGGCTATAAATGGTATTGTTAATCTCTCCATGCTACTTGCAAGTTTAAAGCAACTTCCATAATCCCATGATGACCTCTTTTCTGCTGTTTTTGTTTTGCCAGGCGGATTTTAATTTTTCCCAAGGGGAACAATGTTGATTACCTGTCCATGTATCTGGATGTTGCTGATTCAGCTAATTTACCTTACGGGTGGAGTAGATATGCCCAGTTCAACTTGTCAATTGTTAACCAAATTCATAACAAGTACTCCATCAGAAAAGGTACTTCAGTAAGAATCCAAAATTCTGATGATCTCGCTGATAATAGGAAACCAGTTTCAGTTGTTTACTTTATGGTGTGCTTGTGCCAATGCTCTTGTATTCTTTACTATGACCTTGGCTGTTGGTTACCCTTGTATGCCATAAAAGAGGTGATATTTTATGCTCTTCAAAACAGTGTCCACTAGAATAATTTGGTTTTCGGTCTTTTGGCTATACTTTGTTGAGGAGGCAAACATCATATTGTCTTTCTACTACCGAGATTCATTTTAATGACAAGTGTGAATACGTTTCGCCATGTATTTGGTGCAACCTGATCAGCTCAATGCATCTCCCCCTCCAAAAACAGAATTGCAATAAAAAAACTTGGGGCTTGTTTGTTGAGGATCTCTTGACTAACATTTGTAAATAGGAAGTTATAAGTTCTATTCCTTAAAAATTTAAATATCAAGTTTTTTTAATCTATGTACTCTTGCCTGCCAGTTGCTGTTTTCATTTTCTGCTGCTTTGTGGATTGCTGCCATTTTTGCCTGCTGTGTTTAATTCTGTTGTGTAGAGCAGTGTACCCGATTTGGTCCTCCTCCTTCAGAGGTTAAAGAAACTTTCTGTTGATAGGAAGAGAAGAATAGTGTAACTAATTCTTGAATATAAATGATGTTTATTGGTTCTTCGTAAAGAACCTAAGAAATGAGAAGTCAAAAAACGCAATGAAGCAAAACTACCATATACATAGCTAGTTTTGTTACTCTCTTAGCATTCTGCCTCCGTATTCGAAAGCATGCAACCATAAGTTCTTCCTTTGCATTTGTGTGCAAGTTAATACCAAAAAATAAAAACCCGGCCCTTGATTCAATGGGACATATTTGGTTGAATTTCTTGAAGTTATGCTGTTTTGAGATAGTACAACAACTACACCTCAGTCCCAAACAAGTTAGGGTTGGCTATATGAGTTCTCACTAACCATGTTTTTCCATTAAAGCTAACTCATATCATCATCGTACTAAATAAAAATAAAAGTGAAACATAATAAATATATATTAAGAAAATAATTATAATAGTAAAATTTCATTATATTTTTTATTTTTTGATAATGGTAACTGTATATTCACACCAAAAGGCCCATCAAAAGGCCCATCAGGTAAAAACTGATGGGGTGGGATTTACAAACCCGGGGGTATCATCAAGACCAACAACTAGACATGAAACTTTACAATTGTCCTATGAAATCGACTAAACTATCTATCTCCCCCACTATATCCTGTTTACACCAAAAATACAAAAGACTAAGGCTCCTCATCTTGATATTCTGAGAACTGCTGGCTATTCCATCATGACCTCTTTCATTTCTTTATCACCATAATGTCCACCAAATGCATGCTGGAATGCTCCTCCACCAGTCTTCTTGTGACCCTCTTCTCCCCACTCCTTCCCAATTTTTCAGCAAATCAAAGGAGGTTCTGGGCATCACCCAATGTATGCCTAGTATACAAAAGAACATGTTCCACAGATTTGCAGCTGTTCAGCAGTGCAAGAACAAGTGACTATTTATCTCTGCCTCTTTCTCACACATAAAACACATTGAGCAAATCTGTACTCCTCTTTGCTGTAGTACTTTGTGGGTTAAACAGGCTCTCCTGATCACCAGCCAGATGAAGCATGAAACTTTGAGAGGGGTTTTAGCCTCCCAGACCAGTTTCCATGGCCAGATAGTTGTCGTTGTGCCACTGTAATTCAGTCTCCAGTAGCATGATTTCACCGTAAAGGACCCCTTGTTGTGCAATTTCCTGACTGGCGCATTTACTCCTGGGAAAAAAATTAGGACCTGCAGCAATTCAGCCACTCTGTTTATCTCCCAGTCATTTAAGGCCCTTCTAAAAATCAAGTTCCACCCTTGAGGACTCCATACTTGTGCTGTGCCACTTTGTCCATCTGTTGCAAGCTCAAAATATACATATTTGGGAAGGTAGTCTTCAGGTTTTCTTCCCCAATCCACAATTCATTCCAGAAATTAGTCTTTTCCCCATTACCAATTTTGTACTTCAGATTATTACTAAAGGAGAGCCACAGTTTTCTAATTGTTTTCCACACAGAACACCCAAATGTACCAGTCACCTCCTCAGTAATCCAACTATTCAGGAGCCCATATTTCTGTGAAATGAATCTCCTCCAAAGTGCCATATCTTCACAACAAAATCTCCACAACCATTTCTTCAGTAAACTTTCGTTATGTGCACGTAGCTTCTTTATGCCTAGTCCACCCTGCTCTTTGCTCAGGGTCACCTTATCCCATTTGACTGGATTGTACCCCTTCTTCTCTTTGTTGCCCTGCCATAGAAATACTCTTCTTGGCTTGTTGATTTTTTTCTCTACGCTGACTGGTAGGGGGAACAGACTCATCACATAAGTAGGTTGGCCATCCATGACTGATTTTATAAGAGTTAGTCTGCCGCCAAAGACAAATATTGACTTTTCCATCTTACTAGTTTCCTCTCACTTCTTTGCAGAATCTCATTCCACACTTCCAGCTCCTTATTCTTTGCTCCGAGAGGCATACCTAGGTATTTAGTAGGTAGGGAAGCCACTTGACACCCTAGGTTCTCTGCTAGGATCTGCATATTAGGCACTTGGTTGACTGGGTAGAGACGACTTTTCTGCCAGTTAACATGGAGCCTTGAAACGCCTTCAAAAATGGTTAGGATAGCTCTCAAATGCCTTATTTGTGTAACTTCAGCTTCACAAAAAACTAGGGAGTCATCTGCATAAAGTAGATGAGATATCTCCATAGCACTGCCCGTATTTCTGTTAGCACAGAAACCTCTAATCCATCCATTCTCCCTTGCTCTCCTGATCATGAAGTTCAGGCCCTCCATTGCTAGGATGAACAGAAAAGGTGACATGGGGTCACCTTGTCTGAGCCCTCTCTGTGATTGGAAAAAGCCTTCTGGACTGCCATTGATTATGAGTAAAAATTTCACAGTGGAGATACAAAAACTGATCCAGTTAATCCATTTGTTGCCAAACCCCATATCTCTCAATATTTTGAGAAGGAAAACCCAATTTACGTGGTCGTAAGCCTTCTCAATGTCAAGCTTGCATAGCACTCCTGATACATTTTGCTTCACCCTTGAGTCTACCAACTCATTTGCCAGAAGTGTTGCATCCATGATCTGTCTGCCCTTCAGGAAGGCCATTTGGTGTTCATCAACCAGAGTCCCCATAACCTTCTTCATTCTCTCAGTAATGAGCTTGGCTATAATTTTGTAGACTCCACCAATTAGACTTATTGGTCTGAAGTCTTTCAACTCTTCTGCTCCCTGCTTCTTAGGAATAAGTGCTAAAAACGTAGCATTGAATGACTTCTCAAAAAACTCATTTTGATGAAAATTTTGTATTGTCTTCATCAGGTCCTCTTTCAAAGTCCCCCAACATTCCTTGAAGAAGCACATTGTAAAGCCGTCTGGACCCGGAGCTTTGTCACCATCACACTGTTTGATAATACCCAATACCTCAACTTCAGTGAATGGCCTTTGCAGCCACTCTTGATCTTCCTGGGAGATTCTAGGACAGTTAGCAATCCCAAAAGCAGGCCTCCAGCCTCTTGATTCAGAGTATAAGTTCTTGTAGAACTCAATCATGCTCACTTTGATTTGGTCTGGGTCTTTGATTTCCTCCCCCCTGATTACCAGTTTGTCGATAACATTATATCTCTTGTGTGCCGTTGCCATCCTTTGGAAAATTTTTGTGTTGTTGTCACCCTGTTTTAGCCATAGAACTCTAGATTTTTGTCTCCATCTAGCTTCCTCATTTTTTGCCAGTTTTTCGAGCTCAACCAAGACAGTTGCTCTAACAATCATTTCGTCTTCATTTAGAGCCCTAGTATCCTGAAACAAATCAATATCAGCCAACTTAGCTAGAAGGTTTCTCTTCTTAGTATCCAGTTCGCCACAAGCTAATTTGCTCCATTCTGTGATTTTTTTCTTCAGCATCCTTAACTTCAGACTTAAAACGTAATCAGGGCATCCTATCACTTCAAATTCATTCCACCATTTATGCACTAGTTCCCGAAAACCGTCTATCTCGAGCCACCAATTTTCGAACTTGAAGTAGGGTCTCTGTTTTTCCCAGTCACCACATTGCAGCAAAATAGAACAGTGGTCCGAAGTCACTCTAGGCATAACCATTTGTTTAATGTTTTTGAAGAACTCCTCCCATTCTACAGAGTAGAGGAATCTATCTAATCTAGCAGCACTATGGTGATTTGGCCCTCGAAACCAGGTGAAATTCCCCCCGCACAAATAAGGATCATGCAATTCCATCTCATCAATCCACTTGGAAAAATCAGCCATCACATTAGTGATTCTGCTACAACCTCTCCTTTCTCCCATGGTTCTGACCGTGTTGAAGTCCCCGCATGTCACCCAAGGTCCTTCACAGAGTTCTCTTACTGCTGTCACCTCTTCCCAGCACTCTAGCTTCTCACTTCTGATGTGAGGGGCATACACACCGGTAAGAAACCAGCTAAAGGAATCCTGCATTGCTTCAAATTTATAGGTAATTGAAAATTGTCCTATCTCCACTAGGCTACCTTTCCATACTCTGCAATCCCACAAAATTAGGATGCCCCCCTTACTTCCATCGGCTTCCATATACCCACATCGCATCCACCTGCTGGGCCATAGTTGTTTGGCAAGACTATCCACTTCCTTATTTACCTTTATTTCTTGAAGGCAGTAAACATCTGCCTTCCACTTGAGCATAGCACTCCTAACAAGATTTCTTGTGGAAATATTGTTAATCCCCCTTACATTCCATGAAAGTAATTTTATCTTCATTTAAAGGTCAAATTTAAAACTCTCCCTTTTGTCCTAGATTCCTCAACTTGCTGATTCAGACAGGATTGTAAATTTTTTAGCTCATATTTTCCGATTCCCCTATTTTTGGGAGTGGCAGTTGAGTTGTCTGATTTATTGTTCTCTAATGCTGCCTTTCTTTCATCTATTCTCAGCAATAGGGCATGTGTTTCATCCCTAAAACCTTCGAAAGCCACCCCGAATTGGCACTGAGTTCCATGTTGTGAGCATTAATCCATTGCGATGCCTCACCCCCTACGTCTTGTCGGATCTCAGGCATATTCGTAGACACTGGTTCAACATCATGAATCTGTTGTATTTGCAAGCACTGTTCAACATCAACATCTTCTGGCAGCTTCGAGCTTTCCTCTGCCTCTTGTAATTGGTTTCCCAGGCTGCTATCAACTCTACTTTGGACTGTTGCGTTCTGTTGCTTGTCGAAGTTCTCGCTCTGCTCAGAATTTGATGTTGGCTCAATTCTGTTCTCCATTGACGATGATTCCCAAGCGCTGAAAGCATTGAGAAATTGTGTCGCTAATGTTTTAAGGCTAGTCAAACTCTCCTTTGTCCCTTCACTTAAGTTCTCGTGCCCCTCACATGCTTTCCCCTTAAACTGAGAGGTCAAATCTAGACCACCTTTAAAATTGAGGCCCAAGTTTATTTTTGGGCCATGATCCAAAGTTTCTTGGCCCACAGTTAGGGTTGGACTTTTAAGTCCTCCCACACTTGTTTCTACAATATCACGTGGCTGGTCAGCTACGGCTGACTTGTCCTTGGACAGAGTGCAGTCCCTCCCACAAACCTTTGGTATAAACCTTATGGACCGCTGTGTAGTATCCACTTTCAGATGAGCTTTTTGAATCTGATCTTCTCCAGCGACCACCCTTGCCGGACTTTTGGTCCAGATCTGCATAGTGTACCAGAGGCTGCCATCATCGATCGTGACCTCTCTAGGTACGTTAGAGCCATCTCCTTCAACCTTGATTCTCGTCCATTTAAGATGGTTCCGTAACTGTGTTTCTTCCTCTGTTTCGATCCAACCTCCACAAAAATCTCCGATAGCTTTGAAAGTACTTTGGGACCAGAACTGAAGGGGCAAACCCACAATCCTGATCCATGTTGTTCTAGCACTTTTTGTCGCCGATGATGTACATATCGTCGGGTTCCACCATTGAAATAGCACAGGAGAATTTCTCCAACTCTCAGTCACCTTCTACTACTTGTTCCGCCGTGATTATGGAGGAAAACTCGAATAGGAAATAGCCATTCGCCCACCTTCTGGTGTCTGCTAGGGTTGGAAGTTCACCCTTTGTGGTCACGAATTTTCCCACTAAACTTTTCTTCAACACTTCACTGTACGAGCTTGCATTGTCATTAATGCAGATTCTATCTTCCCTCTTCCCTATGCCCATTACTCCCCTTATAGGCCCATTTAATGCTCCTTAGTATTTCTGCATATGGGATTTTTTTATCCACCAACCTGTGTACTCCTATGTTCCCCACATACTTATGGCTGCTAATAAATCTCCCGATCTTTTCTGCAATTCCTGACCATCCTGAGTTGAGAGTCAATTCCGGAATGATAATCACTGCCCTTCTTCTGCCTTTTACGTTTATCAAGCTGATATACCTTCCGTATTTCTTATAGTTACGGGCACAATAAATCTCTGAAAAAACATCCTTTTTCCTCCATCTACGCACCATGTTCCCCCTTGTTTTTGAAGCCTCCCGTAGCATCTGAGAGATCCATTCCATTGATTCAGCATTAAAGGTTCTTGTGATGGAGTTTCTTCTTCTTTCAGTCCAATCATACCAGTCGCCTGCAGTTCCTGATGTCCTTGTGATGTCATAGGATTTGAATCCGGCCGCGAAGTAGATAGTGTTATCCATCTAACGGTAGCTGTGAATTCAGAAAGAGAAAGAAAGGAGAAAGAGAGAGAGAGAGAGAGAGAGAGAGAGAGAGAAAGGAGAAGGTAAATTCCGGTGATCAGAAGGATCACCGGAGAGGAGGAGAGAGAAAGATATTGAACTAGGCCATTACCTCGAAATTAGTGCCTGGGAGAGAAACATAAAGTTTAATTTTTCTTTCATTATATTTTTACAGGCATATAAATCTATGATAGGCCAAAATACTCCCAGAAAATGAAAAGGTATAAAATCAATGTACTAACAAGACTAAAACCTATTCCCAACTAGTAGATAACACCTATATGGATTTTTTTCTTCCATTGCTCCCTATCTTTAACCAAGTCCACATTGATTCCAAGAAATTGTAGGTCTTTTGAGACAATTTCTTGCCATGTAAATTTAGGTCTACCTAATATCTCTTCAACAATTTCGCTCACCATAGTTTCATACTTATGAACTTGTGCATTTGTAGGTCGATGTAGACATGACCAAACCATCTCACTCGACTCTCAAACGACCTTTTCTCATTTTATCCTCAATGTGTGCTACTTGTACCTTCTGGTGAATGTGGTAATTTTTAGTCTTATCTAATCTTGTATGACCACACATCAATCTTAGCATTTACATCTCTGCAACAATCATCTTCTGAATATGTTGGACTTTAGCAGCCCAACATTCACTATGATATAACATTACAACACACCATTGTAATCCCATAAGTGGAGTTTGGGGCAGGAATATCAACTAAGTCTGGCCTATGTAGGTCTCGAACCTGCGACCTTTGCGTTATTAGCACAACGCTCTAACCAACAGAGCTAATGGGCCTTGCCAAAATTTATTTTACTGAGCTAATTCTAACCACTATGACATTTAACATTTCCGGTGAAAAAGTTATTTTATGAAACTTAACTTTTACTTTGGTAGGCATAATTCTATAATGTAACACTTTGATAACACTTCCCCATTTCAATCATCTTCTTTAATTCTATGAATAACATACTCACAGTGCATGTTTTCAGTTTTACTTCTACGTCTCCTATAACCCTCACTCTCTAAAGTGCTTCTCCATAGTTTAAGCTTTTTTGACACCCTTGCTTTTTTCGTCAATTAACACATTAAAATCAACATATAACATGTAGCATGGGTGGGACCTCATCTTGTATAGTATTGCTATTTCGAGATAGGTATTATAAAAACTATGGGACTAAGGTCCCTTGACAGTCATGTGACTCACATATTTGATTATTTCTAAAGGGAAAAATTAGCAGATAGAGAACGGAGGGAGTGACACCACCAAAATAAAAAAGAAAAAAAAACAAAATACCACCACCACCACCAAACTTGATAAGTAAATTTTGTCTCCTGTTATTTTCCTTACTCTTTATTTCTGCTTCTGTAAGAGAGACTAGGTGAGATCTGCGTTGCAACCAAAGATCTTTTTGGTGGCAAAAATGTTTGTTTTGGTGAAAAGGGTATGAGTTAGACAACATTTATGTGGTTACTGAACTTCTTGTGCTTGGAATTGGTTGTGGCTTTAAAGACTCTCCCGTGAATGAATAGAAAATCTTTCTTACCCCTCATTTTGAGCATGGTAGATATATGTCATTCTCCCCATTTGTAGATATATGTCATTCTCCCCATTTAAGTTGAAAAGAAACCGTGCTGTCACAGAATGACCTGTTGAATCGATTGGATACCAAATTTAGCATCTCTTTTAATGTCTTTGTTGTCGATGTTTAAGTATGTATTGTAGAATTTAGAGGGGAAAAGGGTCATATCTCTCATGTAAAGTTTAGATGTCTTTAAGTTTATATTACTGGTGTAGAAGGAGCACTGAAAAAAGCCAAGAATATATCTTGGAGCTGTTAGACTCCTTTCAGGCATAGAAGCCTACCAGGTATGTTTCGCTGTACAAATACCTCATCACTGGGGATTGTATACTTTGTTTAGGTCTTGGTTCCTTTTTCTACCGATTGAAGCTATATTACGTGCTGAACAAATCTCTTCATTGTTTGGAGTCGATTGATTCCTCAATCAAGTCCTAACTTGAAGTATATACAGTGAAGAACAAAAATTGTTTGGGTTCGAGGCAAGGTCATTCTCCCCTGTTACGAAGTTCTTCTGCTCTAATATTAGAGATAAGGTCAACTTGTAGTATTGACTCATGCAAAGCTGCTTCTCTGAAGTTGGAGTCCAATCACTCTCAGTGAGAAAAAATAAGTTTGGAAGGCACGTTGCCTCTGTCTTTGCAAGTGTTCAGTAATAGTAGTATAGTGGAAAAATTCCACACTTGCGCAATAGGTGCATGATCTCTAGTTATTTTGAGTTTGAGCTCTTAGGCGGTATATGATTGTTTATAATGTAAATGTAGGCAGAATCAAATATTTACATAATTCTTTTTTGGCTAGTTCCAGTTTGTGTGATTTTATTATTGTCAGGCTGTTTCAGCTAAGCCCACAACTATATGAAACGGTCATAGTTGCATTTATGATCTAGTAGGTTTATATAAATGTTATTCTCTCATGCTTTACAGAGACGCAACACCAATTCAATGCAAGAGAAAGTGATTGGGGTTTCACATCCTTTATGCCACTTGGTGAACTATATGATCCAAACAAAGGTTATCTTGTTGATGATACATGTGTTGTTGATGCTGAGGTAGCTGTCCGAAAAATTGTTGACTATTGGTCGTATGACTCAAAAAAAGAAACTGGCTTTGTTGGACTGAAGAACCAAGGAGCTACCTGTTATATGAACTCACTTCTCCAAACTCTCTACCATATTCCTTACTTCAGGAAGGTTAGCTACCTTTTTTCCATTCTATTATGGGGCCGATTGTTAAATTTGTATTAATTGATTACGAAGTTTGATTTTAAATTCAGGCTGTATACCACATGCCTACAACTGAAAATGATATGCCCTCCGCTAGTATCCCTCTAGCGTTGCAAAGCTTATTCTATAAGCTCCAGTACAGTGACAACAGTATAGCAACAAAGGAGTTGACAAAATCATTTGGATGGGACACATATGATTCTTTCTTGCAGCATGATGTGCAAGAACTCAATCGCGTTCTCTGTGAAAAGCTTGAAGAAAAAATGAAGGTAAATCAAACTTCAGTTGGTTATTGGTGCTTCAGTAATTTCTAATTGACATGGTCACTCTTTTTCTGCTGTTAGGGTACTGTTGTGGAAGGCACTATACAGCAGTTATTTGAAGGGCACCATATGAACTATATTGAGTGCATCAATGTGGACTACAAATCTACAAGAAAGGAGTCATTTTATGGTTTAGTAGATCAGACAAGCTCCTGATGTTGTCTTCTATAGCCATTTAAGTTTTGCACCTTATGGTGTTCTGTATATATTGTGTGTGGCAGATCTTCAGCTTGATGTCAAAGGCTGTGCTGATGTTTATGCTTCTTTTGATAAATATGTTGAAGTTGAACGTCTCGAGGGGGATAACAAGTACCATGCAGAACAATATGGTTTGCAGGTAAGATAGCACACTACTCTTGCAGTTCCAAGTGCTCCTTTAGTTACTCTGGGAAAAGTTTGCATAAGTTTCTATAAAATTAAGCTGCAAGGCTGCAACTACATTTGGCAACATTGTCTCGTATTTCTTTTTATCTTCTCCAGTTGGTTGATCTATTGAAGGTTTAGGCTATTTTTCCTAGGTTCACTTATCTAATGTTAATATTTGGTTGTTTCAGGATGCTAAGAAGGGTGTCTTATTTATGGATTTCCCCCCTGTCCTGCAGCTTCAGTTAAAGCGCTTTGAATATGATTTTTCGCGGGACACTATGGTAAAGGTCAGTTTAAACAAGGTCCAGCAAATTTCCAGTTTTTTAATGGTCCACAATATCTAATTTTCATACTGAAGACTGTTCTTCAGCTCTAATGCCCTGCAATTGGAAGCATAGAGTGTACACAGTTTTAGAATTCAAACATAAGGTTACAACAACAGAAGAAGACTGTCAAATCACAAAATCAGCCCAAAATAATGGGAAAACATATTAGGACTTCATCAGAGCTTGAAATTCAGTTGGAAGGTCACAAAATTAAAACAAAATTTGATTAGTCAGTCTGAGGGATTGATCTTCTAATGAAGCAAGTTAGGATTTTTCTCATCTAAAAAGCAAGCCGGTAGCAAGATATCTTTAGTCATATCGCAAAGCAGTCATTAGTAAAAGTTCCGTAGATAATGGTATAGATTTCTGTAAGAATAATGAAATAGATTTGTTTTAATCGTTCATTTCCCGTTATATGATGACTCTCAGATGAAAATGATGGATCCATTCAGATCTTTCTTGTTCATCTTCAAGAAGTTTTGACATATAAAGCTAGTTCTCGTTCTCGACATCAGTAGGTTAAATACGTTTGCATTGTTTAATCACAGAACCATAGCATGTTTTATGAAATCTAGAGAAAAGGTGTACTTATTGATTGCCAGTACTTTCATCTTGAGGTTAATTTACTTAATGATGCTTGAAGAGTGTACCTCTGGGGTGCTTATATATCATCATCAAAGGTAGTATTCTTCTGTTTATCCTCTCGAGAGATAAAGTAGCTTATCGTCATCAAAAAGGATAAAACAGCTTATATTTTGTGCTGTGAAGTGTTCGTAATGCTTTTATTTAATACAACTTTTGCAGTATTCAGTTGTTACCCTCAATGTTTTTCACAATTAGGGTTAAATGGTTGCTAAGGTTAGAAAGATAGAAGCAATTGAGTTGGGGGTTCTTAAAGAGATGTAGAAAACAAGTACGGTATCAGTTCAGGTACATAGCCTGCTCTTTGCAGCCTCTGTCCAGAAAAGAAAACCAAAAAAGGATGGAAGGATTATCCTGCTGCTTATGTGCAGGCTCAAGTTGAAAACATAAATAAAATAGGAAGGACTATTGGGCTGCAGCATTGATTGTGGGAGGTGAGAGTTGAGAAGAAGCTTTTTTACAACCAAAGGGAAAATAACCAGTGAACATTAAGCTTGCATTTGGACATGCGATGTCAAGTCATGATTTCAAAATCAGCATTTGTATATGCGATTTGGGATCATGATTTCAAATCCCCAATTCTCCAAAAAACATGATTTGGGATTCCAAATCATGATTTCATTTTTAAAAAAATGTAATACTTGACCCATAAGTTTATATTTTGTAAAAAAAGACCTGTCATTTTATATTTTACAAAAAAAGACTCATGCTTGGGGTGAAGAGATTGTCCGTACCATGTGAAATGATTATATCAAAGAATAACTAGTTACTACCATGTTGACTAGTGGGTCTTTATAAAATTATGTGTATTTGAAAAGTTTGTAATCACAAACATCTATTTATAAAAAGGAACATGGAGATATGGGGTTATTGATGTGGCGCCTTAGGATATTCCAATATCTTGTTTATGAACTATGGTTTGCTCCTTTGGTAAGATTGTATAAGAATTGAGGATTTTTTTGATAGTTTTCACAACTTGTGGGGTTTTCATGTTTATGAGAAAAAATGTCTTAAAAAATTCAAATTGCATGTCCAAACAAAACTTCAAATTAAAATCAATCTGATTTCAGATCATAATTCCATATCACATGTCCAGACGGGTCCCTAAGTTGAGCAGAAAAAGAAAAGCAAATTATTGTGGCACTGCTGTTTATGCATATCAAACATGCTTTAGAAATTCATATAACACAAACCTGATTATATTGGGGCTTCCTTGTTCATTTAATTTTTTATTCAAAGTTCATTCCCCTATAAAACTAGGTCTAAACCTTTCTATTTGTTGAACCTATTAATAATAATTTGAGCTCTGATCATTATCACTTAATCAACTAGCGTCAATCCCAGGGTAGTTGAGTCACCTGTGCATAATTAATGGTGGTTTTTTAAAATTGTGGGTTTAACAGCTTGTTGCTCGTAGTTGCCTCTAGACAATTAGTAGAAATTTGATGGCGTTTTTCCCAAACTTAACTATGACCCTGTCATTTAAAGCTTAATGTAGGTACATGAACTATATGTAGTTCTTTAGAATATTTCTTTCTTTTCTGGTATACCCTTAGGTTATTTTTTTCCAATAAGCATTTTAATGATATTTTAATTGTTTTCTGCAAATGTTATTCAATGTTCATTGCATTTCTTGATCAATATGGTGGTGCTCTTGTTGAAGTAGTGTGTAACCATTGGTGATGCATGTAAGAGGAATTTTCTAAATACAATCATCTTTTCTTCAAAGTTAACCCTTTGTAGCTTTAACTGTTCAATGGCCTTGCACATAATGTGTATCCTTCTAGGCCCTCTGTTAGACAAAGTACCATCAATAGGATGAGAGTTACAGAAAAAAGTAGCAAAAGTACTTGTCAGATTACCGATATTCATCAATTGATACAATTTTATTGTTTGGTGATGCAATGTAGATAAATGACAGGTATGAGTTCCCTCTGCAACTCGATCTAGATAGAGAGAATGGTAAATACTTGTCACCTGAGGCAGATGGAAGTGTCAGAAACCTTTACACACTTCACAGGTATCAGATGCTCAAGAAAGTCTTCATTATATCTTTTTGTGCTAAAATGTTAATGTAATATTCCAGTTCAAGGCATATAATTTAGATGTATAACTATTTCCCACTCGGTTCGATGAGACTCCTAATTCTGCAAATGCTAGTTAATGGGGGCCCTTAAATTTGTCCCCGAGAAAAATAGGGTCTGTTTACTTACATTTAGTCTAGGAGTCTACATGTCTTGCAGATAGCTTCTAAATTTGGGATTACTTGTCTTCAACAAGTCGTGAGTTGCAACATCACTAGATAGGGTGGGGCATTTAGAATTTTTTATTTTATTTTTTAAGTACTCTTCCTTTAATTTTTTTTTCTTATGTCACCCTTTTCAGTGGTAATGGGTTAGCATTTCGCTTGAATTTTTTGTTTCAGCCATTTGATTTAAACAAACAAGTACATGCTTGTCCTGTGTAAGTGTGCATGCCTTCATCCTTCTTGTTTTGTCTGTGAATGACCTTACTCAAGAATTGGCTGTCTCTTCAGGGATTGCAAAGGATTTTACACTGTGTTTATATTATTTTTACTTCAGTAGTATTTCCAAATTTAGTTAGAGTTCTACAGCTGTGAACGACTGCCTAAAATAAAAGGTTCTCCTTCTCTAATCTAAATATTTCCAATTTCACTTGGGAATGAGAATGTCTCAGTCTCTTTTGTGTGTGTGTGTGTTCCTACATTGAAGTTTTGGCTTTGAGTCCTATTTATTGTTAAGTAGGAAATAATAAAGGGCGATGCTATGACAACTGGATATGCTCTTTATGGATGAGCAAGTAATTCCTGATTATGAAGTTCAACACAACCATGCTTGGCCTAGTCTATTAAAAGTTTAAAACAGACTTCTGCATGCCTAAATCATATCTCAGATTGTCCGCTACTTTAGTGTCTTGTGTATATTTTAAGCTATGAATTCACATAAAATTCTTTAGCTCATTCATTTATTTTCCTGGCCTCTTGATCTTTTTCTTTTTTTTGGGGAACTTTTTTCCATCTGCAGCGTATTAGTCCACAGTGGTGGTGTGCATGGTGGGCACTATTATGCTTTCATAAGGCCAACTCTTTCAGATCAATGGTAAACATTTCTGAGTTTGTATCTGTGCTCCTGAACTTTTTGTATGACAGAATCATGCATTCAACAGATGTATCCTTTTTTATTTTTCTGATAAGTACAGCTGTATTCTTTTTTTATAAAGCTAAAGTTGCTTTGCCCTTTTGGTGGCAGATAAAAGTGATAGTAGACTAGTAGTTGACAATCCGCTAACAATGTTTTTGAGATTCTTCTTTTTAATAGCCACCCATAAATCTTCACGTTACTGTTCTTCTGTTTAATTTCTCTCAATAAGGTAATAATTTAATGAACAACAACAACAAGATACCCAATGTAATCTCACAGGTGGGGTTTGGGGAGGGTAGAATGTACGCATACCTTATCCACTACCTTGGGGAGGTAGAGAAGTTGTTTCCTAAAGACCCTCGGCTCAAGTAACACATTTCAAAGCAGTTTTTTTAAAAATGAAACAAAATACAGAAGTAAAGTACACATAGAAAAAAGAGAAATCATTACATAACATTCAAAAAAGGACACTAACAAAACAAAATAATGTAATAACTGAAGCAAAGAAACAATAGGCAATAACAAAAATCGAAGGGCAAGAAAATACGAGACATAGAACTACTGCTACCAGTATGCAAGGAGAAACATGTATGGTGCACCAAGACTATCCTGCAGTAAAGCGAGACAACTACTAACCTTCTACCCCAATCTTTGACCTCCCTATCCTCCTATCTAAGAACGTGTCCTCGGTAAGCTGAAGATGCACTATGTCCTTTGTCTAATCACCTCTCCCCAATAGTTCTTCAACCTACCTCTACCTTCCCTTAACACCTTGTTTGGATGGTTGTTACCCATTGTATTGTATTGTTAGTTTGAATACAATGTTTGTTTTGATTGTTACTTAAATTGTATTGTTAGTTTGAATACAATGTTTGTTTTGATTGTTACTTAAAATCTATTGTATCGTATCATTTAAATCCATCGTTAGGTAAGGACGAAAAGACCCATTTTATGTAACGATTGATTTGGTGTAATTGCATCGGTACATTAATATTTTCTTCTCATTTTATTTTTATTTATTTTTTAATAATCATATTTCATCTTTTATCCTACCTTTTCATAGTAGCTCTACCCCGTACCCTACTTTTTTTGTATGTTTATCTTTCAGATTATAGATGTGTGACATTATGTAACAACGACACGATACAATCTATCCAAACACTATATTCATTAAAACAATACAGTAGGATACTATACAATACAATACCACACATTATGAAACAATACGTAACAACCATCCAAACAAAGTGTAAATCCACCGCCGCCAACCTCTCACACCTCCTCACTGGGGCATTTGTGCATCTCCTAATCACATGCTCGAACCATCTCAGCCTCACTTTCATCATCTTGTATACCACGGAGGCTACTTCCATCTTGTCCGGGATATCTTCATTTCTAATCTTATCTCTCCTAGTATGCTTATACATCCATCTGAGCATCTTCGTCTCCACAACTCTCTTCTTCTGAACATGAGAATTCTTAACTGGCCAACACTCCGCCCCATACAACTTAGTCGGCCTAGCCATCTGTAGAACTTGCCTTTAAGTTTCGGTGGTACATTATTATCGCACAAGACTCCGGAGGCTCTCCTCCATTTCATCTGCCTTGCACCAATACACTATGTGATATCTTTTTTTTGAAATAGGTAACTTTGTATTCACAGAAAAGAACTCATCAAGAAACTGATGTGGAGGGATTATACATTGTGTGATATCATCGTCGATTTCTCCATTTCCTTGGATTAACGACCCAAGATACTTGAAACTTCCTTTCTTGTGGATGACCTGTGTATCAAGCCTCAGTTCTACGCCAACCTCATGCATTACAAGGTATAGTAATTTAATTGAATATGTAAAAAATGTGGGATTAAATCCCAGCTACTAGCAGTACGCCAAGAAGTAGATAAGCTACACAAACAGTTAGTTGTCTACACGAAGGCATCCAATCTTCAATAGAAGCAGAAACTTCATAGGTGCACCAAGAATTTACTAAAAATAAGAGGTTATCCCTCAAATGCACACAGCTAGTATGTATCCCTTCAAACATTCACCTAGTCCTTTCTTTCCAAATGAACCACGTGAGAGCTGAAGGATTCATGCATTGTGTCTTCTCCTCCTCCTCCTGAAAGCCGTTTACTCTTCTTTTGTTTCCTCACCTGATAATACCTTTGGCCTTTGAATTATAGTACATCCAGTTGTATTTAGCAACTTATGAGTTCTTGCTCTTACTGTGCTATAAACCCGGGGATGCAACTTAATGCTTCTTTGGAGGCATCCTAAGCTGTTCTCTGGAGGATAAATATTAAAAAAATGCAGGAAATCCCCAGGGCTGATGGGTATTGACGCCACTATTTGTTGTAATGATAAAGAGACCGAAAGACTAGACAGTCTTCGAACAAGAATTCACACTTAATTAAGGAGGTTACTTAATTGAGTTTAGCTTGGGACCTTTTACAGTTTTATCATCCTTTAGTCTGTATAGAGCCAAAACTATTTTTGTTGTATATGATTTTAAGATTACTCATATAAACTGGTTGCCAACCTATTAGATCAGCACCTGCTAGCACTAACTTGTAGCTAACTTTTCGGAGGAGCCTGTATTTACTCGTAGTGATTGGTTTTCGTAAAAGAACACAAAAGCGGCAAGGTTGGCACCTGTTTGAGAGCAAACTGCAATTAAAACACACTTCAGTGGGAAAAAAAGGCACAGATGAAAAAAGAACTATGTGGACCAGGAAATTAAAATCATTGCTACTAAGCGAAATGTGTTAAATAAAAAAATGGTGTTAGTTAAATCAAAAACTGCTTTAAATTTATGATTCTAGCGAAAAGGCTCAAATTTTGGTTCTAATTCAGACAAGTGACTACTTTTTAATTTTAATTTTCTGATCTCCAGTGATTACTTGTTGGAGATCCCTTCGACCTCACAGGAGTTATTCCTGTTGATATAATTTCTTTGTAATGCTTAAATCTTTGGTAATTATTAAGTTATTTAAAGTTGTGGTGCATGAGATACTCCTCGTGAGGTAATCTTTTTGTTCAAACGGACCTAATAAAGTTGTTATAGTTGTGGTGCATGAAATACTCCTTGTGAGGTAATATCTGTGTTTGGCATGGCATAATCTACTAATGGCCTCTTGACTTTTTAGTCCAGAATTTTTTAGGATGAGTATTTTATGATTCAATATTTGGCTAATAGTGTACTTTTAGGTACCTGGATTTTTGAGACTCTAAAGTTGTGCTTTGGATTGAAATATATAACATGTTTCAACATGTATCTTTTTCTTCCACACAACTCAAATTAACCTGATTTTTCCAGGTATAAATTTGACGATGAACGTGTGACTAAAGAAGATGTGAAAAGAGCTCTAGAAGAGCAGTATGGAGGAGAAGAAGAGGTGATTCTTGATTTGATTTTACTCATTCACATCTTTTCTTTTGATTGCAGATTTGCTGAGTTGTTTCTCATTTATCGTCTCTTTTTAATTTATATAGCAGTTGCCACAAACAAATCCTGGATTCAATAATACTCCCTTCAAATTTACAAAGTACTCAAATGCTTACATGCTGGTCTATATTCGGGAAAGTGACAAAGAGAAAATAATGTGTAATGTTGATGAGAAGGACATTGCTGAGCATGTCAGGGTAAGATGCTGACTGCCACATGAGTTGTTTTACGTTATGTTGTTGCATTTGTTTATTGGTTTGCCGCTGACTAGACTAATGAACATGTTATAGGCAAGGTTAAAGAGAGAACAAGAAGAGAAAGAGCAGAAGAAGAAGGAGAAAGCAGAGGCACACCTTTACACAATTATAAAGGTATTTTCTTTAAATATCACCTTTTTCAGTGATTACTGGGACGAAAGGGTGGTGTTTAAGTTGAGGACTTTTGTACCTAATACATCACCTTTTCAGGTTTCTCGTGATGAAGACCTCAGACAGCAGATTGGGAAGGACATACATTTTGATTTAGTGGATTATGACAAAGTTAGGAGTTTTCGCATTCAGAAGCAGACACTTTTTAGCATTTTTAAGGTAACATGATATTCTTTTTAGCTGTATCTCTATTTTTGTTCCTAGGTGTTGTCATGTTGTATCTTGATTTATCAGAAGTTTTGAATTAACACTGAGCTTTTATAAACACTATAGAGGTGGGCGTAGGTATGGAGAAAAAGTTAGCTTTCTTAAACCTATGCTTTAATTAGCCTAGCCATCTGTGTCTTTGTTTTGGCTTTTTGACTTATGGCTGCCCAAAGTAACATTAGTTCTGTGTTTTTGTGTCCATTATTGATGCAACATTAGGTTAGGGATCTATATTTTTGCGATTCACTTCCTTAGACTTTAAACTAGGTGAAATCTGTCTTGACTTGTGAAAATAGAAAATTATTTGAAATCTGTCTCGACTCTTGAGGCCTTCAAACTTTTTACATGGAATCAAGCTTAGATGTAGTGGTTACAATGCCTCTGTTGACTAATTATGTTGCTGCATGCAGGAAGAGGTTGCCAAAGAATTTGGTGTACCGGTGCAATCTCAACGTTTTTGGCTATGGGCAAAGCGCCAGAATCATACATATCGTCCAAATCGTCCATTAACACATCTCGAAGAAGCTCAAACTGTAAAGACTTCTCTTTAAATTATTAGACAGATCGAGTTAACTGTCCTTTTACCATGATGTTTATTGACTTAAACCGGATGTTGCATACATTAGGATCCTCATCTAGGGTTTGTGGAGACTTAGAGTTGTATAACCTAGTCCAACAAATCTAGGGTGAATACTGAACTTACCTGTATACATCAACAATAACATTGTGTCAGTCCCAAATAAGTTGGGGTCGTCTATATGACTCCTCATTTCGCCATTTAAACTTAACCTGAACCCTTATTTCTAACCAAAAAAAAGAAAAGAAAAAAGGATCTGTCTCCTAAACAATCTATCTGCTGTGCCAAGACTTGCTGTCTTCATGGGATACTGATGTTTATTTATAATTTGCAAAGACTATAACTTCAAAAGGTGTGACATCTGTGTTAAGGTGACTTAAATCAGGACATCACTGATCCCCACAAAACCCTATCTAAAGTCATGCTGACAGATCTCTGTGTTTGCTCAATTACCTGACAAGTTCTACACGAATTTAGGTTGGGCAGTTGAGGGAAGTGTCAAATAAGGTTCAAAATGCAGAGCTAAAATTGTTCTTGGAAGTGGAGCTTGGACTGGTAAAATATTCTTCACAAGTTTTTCCGGTGAAATGCTAATTTAAAGTTTTCTTTTTATCAAGCATTATTTAATAGCGTGTGCATAATTACAAGGACTTGAGACACATCACTCCACCTGACAAGACTAAAGATGATATTATGCTATTCTTCAAGATTTATGATCCTGAGAAAGAAGAGCTGAGGTAATATAAATTATCTTCTTAAATGTTCATTTTAATTAAACATTTATTTTTGTTGATTGATGATTTGTCTCTTGTACTGAAGGTATGCTGGAAGACTCTTTGTAAAGGGAACGAGTAATCCAACTGAAATCTTGAACAAACTAAATGAAATGGCTGGCTATGCCCCTGATCAAGAGATTGAACTATATGAGGTTTGTTCCTAGAACATCTCTGGGTATTATTGATGGTCATTGAGTGAGTATCATCACTTTTTTGGAAATCAGAAGTTTTAGAGATGTGTTAGATAGGCATCCATGCCACTCCAGAACTTGCAGTTGCTCTGACAGCTGTTTCCCTTCCAGCCTTGTTATGCTGGTGATCATCCAATAGTATCTGGATTTTCTTACTTTAGCACATATGCTTGTACTTTCTTGTGCCTAGGTCCAAGATTAAATAAATGGTAAAATGTCTTGGCATTTCTTCTTCGCAGAACTGGCTTTTCTCCTTCAGGCTCTTATTATGGGCTCGCCCCTCTTCCTCCTCATTGGTTTATAGTTGTCGAAGTGGTGGCTTATAAGAGTTGTTATTTTACTCTTTTTTTGGTTTTTAGATCAAATCCTTGGTTTAGATTCGTTTGCAGTTCATGAGAAACAGAAGATTCAATTCCTTTATAGCTAAACGGCAATAGGAATGTAGAATAGCGTTATATGTGCAGACCCAGAAATTTAAGGCTTTAAACTGAAGTTCAGAAGAAGACCAAATTGGTTAGAATTTTTGTTACAAAATTTCAGACGGTAGATATTGTTAGGGACTGTAGTGATAGGACTTCCAATTTAAAAGAAGAGCTTAAAACAAAATGACCACTATGTGGTCAAACTTCTGGTTCATCTAGAAGCTTATGTTCCTGATTGGTTCCTTTACAATCTTAAATCTTACCTTCCATTTTCCAATTTGTGTGTGGGCCAAGCATATGTCTAGGAGCTTATTTCCTGATGGGATCCTATGCAATCTTGACATGTCATAGAATTCATATGATCTTAATTCTTTTCTACCGTTTCTAGTTTGCTTTTAGATCAGAATCTCTTTCCATAATTTGGCGACCTAACAATGCCTAGAGCAATTCTAACTATCTTTAAGGAGACTATTTTTGATCATTTCACTAGTTCATTTGTG
Source organism: Solanum etuberosum (assembly GCA_029582245.1). Lineage (NCBI taxonomy): Eukaryota > Viridiplantae > Streptophyta > Magnoliopsida > Solanales > Solanaceae > Solanum > Solanum etuberosum. Next base: position 27,758 of record JAJONR010006337.1, read on the forward strand.
CTAAATCTCACTTTTACTTAATTTTGTTCAGGAAATAAAATTTGAACCGATTGTCTTGTGTGAACCCATCGACAAGAAATTTGCTTTCCGAATGAACCAGGTATACCTAAACTACCATAAGTGTGTAGTGGCAGGAGATTTCATTGATTTGTCTGATACTCATTTCTGTGCAGCTTGAGGATGGTGATATAGTATGCTATCAGAAATCCCTTTCTTCTGAAAGTCGCCAGAAGTTACGGCATCTAGATGTTCCTTCTTTCCTGGAGTATGTTCAAAATCGCCAGGTAATCTGTGTATAGATTTATCAGCTAGTTTTCTCTTCCGTTTTGTCCTGTTAGTTATGTTTTCAACATTGCTGGTAATGGATAACGGATATTGCTTTTTTTTTTGCCTTAGATAATGTGATACTGATTAGTGGCCCTAGTCGCTCAGATTACTTGTATCAACTTAATAGATGAGAGAGAGATGTTTTGGGAAAACTTGCTGACTTCTCCGTAAATTGCTAAAGAAGTTTTTGATAGGCATAGCTGCTGAATTTTAATATCTTATAAGATTACGTTGTTTGAGCTGGTTTCTTTTGTTTAGAAGCTTTGTAGTAACTCAAAGTCTCAAATTTCCATGAAACATTTTAATTAGTGTTGCAACGAAAAATGATTGCTTTGATTTGGTCACTAACGCTGCTAACACGGGATGCTTTGTGCACTGTGCTTCCCTTTAAGAAAAAAAGTAGTTTACTGAAATTTGATGATAAAGAAAAAGGGGGTGGCTTGTATGATGTTTTCTACCACTAGAAGCAAAACATGGATGCCACCATGTCTATATCTCAAAATTTTGACGATAAAAAAATGTAAACCTTACTTGAGTAGAGAAAATAGGCAGTTCCCGTCTTCCTGACATATATTTATGTATTTTGAAGTATGTTATCCGTAACTTAAGTGTTCCTTAATGGGTTAGTTTCAATTCGATCGCCAAAGTTCTATCTTTTTTGGTTCTGTATTAAAGCCGGAGGCCCTAGCTGATTCTTTGTTCCTTGCATTCACTGTAAATAAACTATTTTTGGATGTACTATTTACCAACATTCTCTTTTGCTGGTTTACATCAATAATACACTTTTATTACTTATCTAAAAAAAAGTTTTAACTTGTGGGTCCCTGGTAACAAAGTCGAGTTCTGTTTATAACGAACAGAAATTTGTACATGAGATGGGTTAAGCATAAATAAACCTTACTTCCAAAAGAAACTTTGTGATGTCCTTATCCTGTTCCATATCCAATGAAATATGACACTGAAATTTGTCTTTGGCTTTACTATTTCTTTGTTAATTATTTTCTGATCTACTATAACATGTCTTACAGGTTGTTCACTTCCGATCCTTAGAAAAGTTGAAGGAGGATGATTTCTGTTTAGAGCTGTATGTTCTAAAACTTTGCATATGCTAATAATGTCATCTTACTCTTTTTTTCTTCTTTTTATTATATATTATAAAGGTAGAGTAGATGATTCACCACAAGGTTTTATCACTATTACTTTCTCAAACATTTTCTTGTTATGAAAAGGTCAAAGATTAATACATATGATGAAGTTGTGGAAAGAGTAGCTCAGCGACTTGGCTTGGATGATCCATCTAAAATAAGGCTCACACCCCATAATTGTTACTCTCAGCAACCTAAACCCCAGCCAATTAAGTACAGAGGTGTAGACACCCTTGGAGATATGCTGGTCCACTACAATCAGGTGAGTGTTAACATTGACTAATAATAATGAGCATTAGTTCCTGGAAGTTTAACTATTTTAACTACTCGTTGACAGACATCTGATATTTTGTACTATGAAGTACTGGACATTCCTTTGCCAGAATTGCAAGGTTTAAAAACCTTAAAAGTAGCGTTTCATCATGCTACCAAAGATGATGTAAGCATGCTGCTCTGATTTTCATTGATTTACTCTTTTACCTTTCTCTAACCGAGAGCACGATTTTTTTCCTTCTGAGTTTTTGCTTTTATAATTACTCAAATTTCTCCTCCTCCGCTTTGTAGGTGGTCACTTACACTATCAGACTACCAAAACAATCTACTGTTGGTGATGTAATTAATGATATAAAGACAAAGGTAAAATGGTAAACTTGGTCTGGTATCGCCTAGTTTCAACTTGTCTGTGAACTGAAAACTTACTCTTCTCCTTTATTGATGCTTCTATATTGTTAGCTTTACTTGATGCTACTCTACTGTGCTGCATAACAGGTTGAGTTGTCAAATCCAGATGCAGAATTAAGATTGCTAGAGGTCTTCTACCACAAAATTTATAAGGTATTGATTTCAATCCTTCAACATTTGCTTCATTTTATACTTCTTAGCTAGGTCTTCTTATTTTGTCGCCAGAAATATTTGCCTCTGGAGAAGTCCTAGTCGTTATGACATAAGCTCAGAAACTGTTGAAGTCTACAAATAATATAAATAGTTAACTGATACATTTGTTTGTAGACATCGTCTTTGTCTCCATTATATATACCTCTTGTTTTAATGATTGCTTTCATGCAGATATTTCCAACAAGTGAGAAGATAGAGAACATAAATGACCAGTACTGGACATTGCGGGCCGAAGAGGTTCTCTCTCTTACACTCCCTTTTCTGATTCTCCACTTCTGTCCCTACTATATCTGCATGTGCCTTTATACAGTGGCCATTATGGTGGGTAAGGTAGTGAGTTTTCCTGTGGTCAAAAGCTTGAACACATATTGGTAGTTTTCCTGTGGTCAAAAGCTTGAACAAATATTGGTAGTGTTCCTGTGGTCAAAAGATTTTATCCTTCTCTTCCTCACCCCCTTCTCGAAAACTAATTACCACATATAGATGCAGCTGACTTTGACTTACAAGTTGGTCATAAAAAAAGATTGAAATCATGTAGGGCCTTTACAAGATACTGCTGTCATCGATAGTCTTATGATATAGAACCATGAATCTAAAGAATAGTGGTGTGGAAAAGCAGACGAGAATAAGGTCTTAGTTTTTTTTTTTGATACTTTCATCTGAATTGGTGCTGTAAAGAAAGAAAATGGACCTTGAGTTAACCCCCCCAAATAGCACATTTGTTTTTCGAGGCAAATTTAAGGCTAAATTATGGGGCACGCGAACCTGTGGTCTCACTGTAAAACTAGGTATTTTATGTATATATTTCGTAAAATTGGTATAATGTTATCTGTTACTACCAATGCTACAAGAAAACTAAATGGTGCACTTGGTTGGATGTCGTAACCTAGAGCTAGAGGTCTAGGTATCAATTCCCACTTAATACATATTCTTCTTCCTTTTTTTAAGTGGTGCACCCATGCTCTACGAATCCTAGATTCGTCACTGTTTATTGAGGATTATCCAAAGGCTATTTAAGGAGACAACATCCCATCCCTTCAATCAAAGTGCGACACTTAACATCCCCACACTTCTAGGGTACATGTGGAGTGTGGACAATATAGCATAGAAGCCCAATAATAGCTAATGCTAAATGTCAGGTGTTGAATATTATTGGCATGTTACTCCTTAATAACTTCCTTGACGATAAATATGACGCGGCAACTCAATTACCTTTCTAGGGCCAAAAACACTATTTGACACTGTTAAATTGCAGTTTATTAATCTGGATCTTCTCTTCTTCCCTGCAGATTCCTGAAGAAGAGAAAAATCTAGGCCCGAATGATCGTTTGATTCATGTGTATCACTTCACTAAAGAGACTGCTCAAAACCAAATGGTAAGATTCTCTCCCCCCCATATCCTGACCCACAGGGAAAAGGTGAACAAGAAAAAAAGATTTTTTTCGCATGCAACGTTGTTTACTTCTTGACATTTGAAACAGCAAATTCAGAATTTTGGGGAACCTTTCCTCTTGGTTATCTATGAGGGTGAGACTTTAGCTCAAGTGACGGTGCGAATACAGAAGAAATTGCAGGTCCCAGATGAAGAGTTTGCTAAGGTAATTTGCAACTTGACATTGCTTGATCTTCCTATGAATGGCTATTATACTCGAACCAATTTACTATAATCGCTTCCCATTTTACGCATATATTGGTTAGTACTTGGTTTCCTTTATCTTTTTTTGTTTGTTTGGGGGAGGGGGAATCGGGAATGGTTTGGATTAGTATGTATGTAGTTGATGCTTGGTTTCTTACTTTCATTTGTTTACAACTTTCAGTGGAAATTTGCATTCCTCTCACTTGGCCGTCCTGAGTACCTTGAGGACTCAGATATATTGTCCAACCGTTTCCAGGTACTAAACACCAACTCCCTCCACCGCTAAAATTCTCATTAAATGAATCTGTAATTATGCATCTTTGGATCTTTTTGTTAACATGCAGCGAAAGGATGTTTATGGTGCTTGGGAGCAGTATCTCGGCTTGGAACATCCTGACAATGCCCCTAAAAGGATTCATGCAGCATATCAGGTAATTTGAATGTTTGGTTCTAACACGTGGGCATACTCTGTAATTGGTAAAAGAACAAAAAATTAACAGCTTAAATACGTAAAGTTAGTTCCAGAGAGAGATTTGACTCGTTGACTCTTGAGGTTTCTTTATCATATCTTTGGCGGGTTACGAGACTAGGAGTTCTCCTTCTGTGCAGCCTATGTTCCATAGTTGTCATTACTCGTCTAGCACTTCAGAGTATTTCCATCTGTTGAGGATGAAGACAAACTTTTAATTACTTTTAAGATTTATCTGATTTTCTGTTGAATACCTCTGCTTCTATCGGCGCTTCACCTGGGAACATTACCTAGTTACATTAGTAGAATCTCTGGAAGGAATTGGAGAGATCAGAGTTCTAGTATTGAATGCAAAAATGGCTTAACAACCGTATAAAAAGTTGATTTTCCGATTGAATGCATGTACAAATTGCAATGTTTTACCTCAATTGGTATCGTCTCTTTGTTTTACCATGAGATGAACTTTGGTTACTGTGAAGGTCTCTAGCTGTACCTGTCCTCTACTCTGCTGAGTATTCAAATAAATGGGACTGGACCTCCTCGTTTCTTAATAATACCTACTCTTTTCTTTCATGTTGCAGAATCGCCCGTCGTACGAGAAGCCTGTTAAAATTTACAACTAGTAACGCTGCTGAAAATGAAGATTGTGAGATGGTTCAATGCTACGATTGACCATTGCATTTGTCGCTGAAGTTAGAAGCCAGTTCGAGTCTGTACAGAGTTTTGTGATTTTTGTTACTGAAGCATCTTGTATTCTGATATGGATGTGAAGTTTGATCCTAATGCAGCATCCATATCTCAGTACTTGAACTCAAGTGATGCATAAATGACCTATCGATAACTCTCTCTCTCTCTGTTCAAGTGTAAGTGTAAGCGAGCCATACATTGGCAAAGAATTTTGAACAAATGAATGAATACATGATTTATTGTGCTTGATTCAGTTCTGACTCTTATCTGAGGAGAAGAGTCCTACTCAGTTTTCTGCCATTTTTGGGCTCTATAGATGTGATTTTTTCTGGTAAGAGATTTTGAGGTTTTTGCCTCTGAAATTGTGTAACCAGAAGTAAGTCTGGTAATTTCTTGCTATTGTAATTAACCAGTAATGAAGAGTGACAAGGTGCAGCAACAAAGCTGGTTTCTGGAGAGCTGTATTTGAAAGGCAATGATGGGTAATGTACAATTTTGCTCTAGTTCTAAAATTCTTATATGGTGTATGGAACACCACTTTGGGACCCCGACCAATCTGGATTCGTGTTGAAAAGTTTAGTAAAATGCTTTTCTATTAAATTACAAAATCTGTTCTTGTGAATTTTCGTTAAATATTTTGTATTTATAGTTTCGATTAAACATAGTGAATATCTGATGAAAACATTAAAAAAATAAAAACACTCACTTTCCTGCCAAATGAAGATATCTGGTGAACACTTCACCTTAAATCTTTAGTTTATTTTCATTTGTCAATATCTGATATATTTTCTCTCAAAAACTTTTGATATTCAAGGATACAAATATATACTCCATAAAATTTACACAATTGATCATAATATTAAAGATTGTTGTGAAGTAGTAAATAAAAGTGGAGCTAAGTTAGTACTAGCGAGTCTGAATCTCTTTGGTGAAAAATTCTAAGTACTTTATGTACATATGATAATTGTCCTACAATTTTTTTTCCTCTTAATATTGTCAATCAGATACAAGATAAATTTTAATTTGAAATAATCCACTTAATTCTTCCAACTAAATAGTCCTTGCTAAAAATTCTAATTTTATCACCAGTGATGACTACTATTTTCATTTTTGGCTAGAAAATTTCGAGTTTTAAATTTTGAGAATGACATTCCTTCCTTTGATAGTGAACACTTTAACTTTCGAAGTATGATTTTTCATGGTAAATACGGATTAATCCAATCTCAAAACGAATATCAGATGCCAAATAAAAATAAATGATAAAAAGAAGAAGAAAGAAAAGAGTAAGAGAGTGAACATAAAGGGAGCTCTGAGCTCCACAAATTAGCTTCCAATGGCAGCAACACTCTCTCACTCCTCACTCTATCCCTTCCATTCTCTCTCTCCTTCTTCATCTTCTTCAACAATTTGTTCATCTATATGCCCTTTTACTTGCTGTCCTTCTTTTCCAACAAAGCTTGAATTCCCAGTCTTGTCAACATCATGTTTTTCCCAATTTTATCCTTTCCCCACAAATCATCATCATCATCATCCCATTTTGCCATTTGTTGGTTTTGATTCACCCCCTTTGGATACTCAAACTTTTCTTGCTACTATCAGTGTTTTAACTGCCATTGCTCTCTCCCTCTTTCTTGGCCTCAAGGTAAAAAAAGAACAAAAAAATCTTACCTTTTCTTGAATTTTATCATAGGTTTCTTAAAGTTCCCTTCTTTAATTGCATTTCCCAAAGATTCTTGCTTTCAGTTTATGGGTCAATTTCTTTTTCTTGGGTGTCATAAAGTTCCTTTTTTTATTGCTTTACTAAGCTGTTTAAGGTTTTGTTAAATTTGAGTTTTTTTGTTATTATATTTGCAGGGAGATCCAGTTCCTTGTGATAGGTGTGCTGGGAATGGTGAGCCTTTTATTTCTTTTGGTTTTAATTACTGCTATGTGTGTGTGTATATATATATTCTTCATGTAGATTGATGTAATCGAGCTAAGAGAAAACTATCTGTGCAAGTCAAGTCCAACTATTGAATTAAGAATCTGTTATGGATTCCAAGTTGTAAGACATCTCAATTCATAAGCAATACTAGTTAAAAATTATTTCAGTACTTGAAAGGTATCATAAAATCGTGTAAGGGTCGTTATCGTGATCGAAACAGATAAATGAAAGCTTTACAGGATTGTTCATAAGCTATAGCTTCCTCCAGTAGCCATTTCGACGCTGCATCATTACTAGTAAGATGCTGTTATATGCTTTGCTAGGTCCTGCTTTATTTGTTTATGCAGGCAACTATTTTTAGGAATTTTGATAGATAACTCTAAATAAGCGGATTGGTAAAAAAATATTATCTTTGTGATGGAGTGGAAGGGTATGTTTCGATTAGCCACGCATGCCTGGCAAAGACATGTCCAGGAGGTGGTGTGAACTTTTTAATCTATGATGTATTTTGAATATTGATTTTGTTTTAGGATGTTGTTACGTGTGCTTCATCAGGAGAAATGCAACAATCCTGCAGTCAAATATACAGTAGATCAAAACTATAAATCATAAAAGCAAAGTCTAATACTTCCTGCAGTCTTCATTTCTTCCCTAGGCTAACAGCTTCTAGAAGGTATTAAAGGAGGATTGTAAGGAGAAAGATGCTAATGACTCTGTTAGTAATCGTTGGAGAGCATACTGATGTTGAATATGATAGTTTCCTGTTAGCTGCAAACCTAATGGTTTGAGATTAACCACTTTACCGGTGCACTAAGTGGATTGCTGACCCTCGCTTGTGGGCTCCGGATCTCCATTTGCCCTTTGGACCATGCTGTATGGATTGAAGCAATCCTCGAGGGTGTAGTTTGAAAGTTGAGTAAGGCCTTAGTTTAGTTTGGCTACAAAAGGTGTGCTTCTGGTCACACACATTTTGTACTAAAGGGTGAGAAAGTGAGCCGGATCATAGTGAAGACCTTTGATTGTTGTTGTTGTTTTCTTTCTTTTTTTACTTAATGCATCACCAAAAAAAACCACCCCTCTTTTTCTTGAAGAAAGGGGGCAGCGAGAGGAAAGTTTCGACATCTTTCCAGTGCAGCCAATTCTGTTTTAGTTTTAACATCACGGATGAAACTAACGAAAAGGTCTAACACAAGCAAATATGTGTAAAGTGATATGCATATGCTCTTCTTACAGATTTCATTGTGCTGTTGCTGTTCTTCCCTTTTTGTTCCTTAAGGGGAAGAAGATTCAAGTTACTAATAACTTTGTTTTGATGTGTAGGTGGGACAAAGTGCGTGTTTTGCAACGATGGTAAGATGAAGAAAGAAACAGGATTAGTAGACTGCAAAGTTTGCAAGGGTGCAGGTACAATTCAGCTGCAATTTCTTCACGACCAATTTTTAGTAATCGTTTAATTTGGAATGCTTATAGCATGTGTAACAGATTTAGATGAACTCTTGAATTTGGTTTTAGATCATATGAATGACATGAAAGAACTTAGATAATCCTTTCCCATCCGTCAGGTTTGTATGTACCCATGCTCCTGTTTATTATTTTCTAAAACCTCAGGAACTATGTTTCCGACTCACCCTCGGCTTTGTCCTTGGGTTTGTCAAGCAACTTAGCATGTTCAGATTGGGGCACCTTGACGATGATGTAGTCGAAGTAATATTTGGTCTCGAGTAGAATACATCGAATGATCATTATATTTATATTTTTCTTTTTTTGCAGGATTAATACTCTGCAAGAAATGTGCTGGTTCTGGATACTCAAAAAGGCTATGACATATACTACTTGTACTCTTTTCCCCTCTAGTTATTGACTTGTATTCTGAGGCTAAATCACACATACAAGCTCACATATGAGGCTATTTCATTTTGTTTAAATATTTTGCATTTATATATTTTTCTTGATAAAGAAGGGTTACTAGTACTTTTAATCCCCCGATTATTGGTAGATTATGATTTTAGCCCCTACGATATCTGCCTAAGCACATTAAACCTCCACTCAATTGAACTGTGTGCTTTGGATCCCTTTGCTTGTGAATATTCACATTTTTTTCGTAATTATTATAGTTCCATCTTAATTGCTCATGTGTTGTGTTAAGTTTGTATTGTTACTCCATATTTGACGGTAACATAGCTCTAGAAATAGTTAAATACAACATATTTTAATTATGAAGGGACCAAAAGCATATATTTTAATCAGTTGGAGGTTAAATATGGTGAGTTATATATCACAGGATACAAAAGCAGAATTCATCAATAACTTGGGACCAAAAGTGTTATTATCCTAGTTCTTATTTTTTTTGTTAAATTTTAACCTTCAACTTTGAGAGAACTTACTTGTGAGAAAATACATATCTTGATGATGTTATGCCAAAATGAGTTTTCCAATCTTTGATCCTACAACTTTACAATGTCTGATAACAATAATGCAACTAGTGATGTGTGAGTTAGACGCATGTTATGAATTCAAAGTCTGTCGTACACAAAAAAAGTTTAGTATTTAAGAAGAGAGAAGATAGAGATGGATTCATAATCCTTTGAGTCTCGAACCCCGCACTACATTGGTCCTCAAGAATTTCTCAATTATAAAATCAATAAATAAATTAAAACACCAAAATGTTAGAGCTTATTACAATCTATCCATTATTATGCAAAAAATCTACTTATAGGCAATTGAGAAGCTTTTGAACCATATATTTCAAGAGAACCCCAAAAGCTTGTCAAATATATCATTTTAATTTATTTTGTCAAATAGCATTTGTCTTCACACAAACTTTATTAGTAAATGTTTTGCCAAAAGACTATTTTTCTTTCATCATCATTTATTCTATTCCAAACCTAATTCATATGTGACAATCAAATACAAACTTTGATTTTATTTTTCTTTTTGTCTTGCTTTCATCATCAAATGGAACAATAAAACAAAAAAACCACCCTCTATTAACTTTTCCTTGGTAATTTTCTCCCATTTTCCTCTATTTTAACACACACACTAAGACACATTATCATACACTAACAATAACACACATTGAGAGTTGTGTATATGGAGGATGTTAAATATGAAGTTGAAGAATGTAGAGGTGTACTTTGGGTATATAGTGATGGAACTATACTAAGATTAACTAAGCCAAGTTTTGAAGTCCCTATCCATGATGATGGCTCAATTCTTTGGAAAGATGTTGTATTTCAAGCCATGCATAATCTTCAACTCCGGCTCTACAAGCCGGCTTCCCCTATCTCCGCGGCTAAGCTCCCCGTCTTCTACTACATTCACGGGGGTGGTTTTTGCATTGGCTCTCGTACGTGGCCTAACTGTCAGAACTATTGTTTTAAGCTCGCTTCCGAGCTCCAAGCCATGGTTATCTCTCCTGACTATCGGCTTGCTCCTGAGAACCGGCTCCCAGCCGCTATTGAAGATGGTTACGCGGCTGTGAAATGGCTTCAAGACCAAGCCGTGTCTAACGAGCCGGACACGTGGCTTACGGATGTTGCCGACTTTAGCCGAGTTTTTATTTCAGGTGACTCGGCTGGTGGCAACATCGCGCATAATTTGGCGGTTCGGCTTCAAGCCGGCTCAGCCGAGCTGGATCCAGTTCGAGTTAGGGGTTATGTTTATTTGCTTCCTTTTTTTGGAGGGACTATAAGGACAAAGTTTGAAGCTGAGGGGCCTAAGGAAGCTTTCTTAAACATTGAGCTCATTGACAGGTTCTCTAAATTTTTCATTGTTTTTATTATGTGTTATATTTTTTTTCATAAACAAATACCTTCAATTGCATTTGTTTAAAATTATAATTGAAATGGTTAAAGATAGGAGAATAAAGATTGTACTAAAGTTATGACAAACTTGTGAATAATTAAAAAACTATGCAAGTATGTCATTTCGAAAAAAAATTGTGAACGATTTAATAAAATAAAAGAACGAATATTGTACTTGATCAAAACTTGTGGACAGTTAAACTCAAGCAAGGTCTTACGATTTGACAAGACTTTTGAATAGTTTAATGAGATAGGAAAAATCAAGTTCTGACATGTTCGTTATATATAAATTGTTCATGGTTTTTCCTTCTTCTAGGTACACATTGAGGCTATTTTTTGAAAAAAATTTCCTCATACGAGAACAAAAGTTAAAACACCAAACATGAAATGAACCTGAACCCAAAGGGTGTGATGTAGACAATCTATCCTAATTCAAATATTACTGGATACTTCCACGGCTTGAGCTTGTGACCTATATATCATCCTAAAATAAGTTACATGTAAGGGCTATTTTCTTAATTTTTGTGCTATTTTTGTCAATTACAGGTTTTGGAGGCTATCAATACCAATTGGATCAACAACTGACCATCCACTTGTGAACCCATTTGGGCCCAACAGCCCAAATTTGGAAAAAATTGATCTTGACCCAATTCTTGTGCTTGTTGGAGGATGTGATCTTCTTAAAGATAGAGCCAAAGATTATGCAAATAAATTGAAGAATTATGGAAAAAATATTGAATATGTGGAATTTGAAGGACAACAACATGGTTTTTTCACTATTGATCCTAATTCAGAATCTTCCAAGAAGTTAATGCTCATAATCAAGAAGTTCATTCAAGACAATTCTTCTTAGAATTATAAAAAAAAAGAAAAAATTGTTATTTTCATTAAAATGTAATTCTTCTTTCTTTTTGTTGGTTTGTTTTTGTTTTGTTGTAATGTGTGCATTTTGCTCTATATGTAGTAGTTTAAATTAAGGGGTCCTTTTTATTTTATTTATGTGTGTGAAGTTTTGTTCATGTATGCAAAGTCATAGTCTATGTTACTAGAGTATTTGTGAATTAAAAACTAAAATTTTCTAATTTTGTTATGAAAAAAACTAGAAGATGAACAATATTATAGAGAGAAATAACAAGGATATCGAGGAAAATTTTGGTATATGCATTTTAAGTTCATGTAAAAATGATGGAAGTTTAGAATAAAAAAACTGAATTTTATGTGTATACCCCTTTATATAGCTTGAAGTTTGCTTATCTTGCCTGAAGCTGATATTGGGATGCCAAATTTTACGCTTCCAATATTTGAACTTCAGACATAGTGTGTCAGAACATGATATCTTTTGTGACATAAATAGAAGTTAAAGCTCTTAAATTTGAGTACTAAAGACAAATTTCAAATATACATTGACAAGCTTAACTTCAAACATTTATGTTAAAAGTTCGTATAGGTGAACTTTAGTTGTTAGATGAATTCTCTCTTTTCTTTTGGAAGTGCCTTAACAGTCTTGCTTACTGAAAGGTATCAAGCCACACCAAAACGCTCGAAGATCAAGAAACAGTCTTTCTATTAAACAGACTGAAAATCTTTGGGTAGTGCAAAATCTTCTTTAAATTTGACATTCAAATAGATAGAATAACATCTTTCTAGTTTGTATATTCGTCGAACTCAATCTCGTGAACTTGATTTAAAATGGCTAAATTAGCAAAAATTCATACATTGTGACTATAACTTAAATAGTGATATTAAAAATATACTATTCCCCTTGGAATTGGCTCCATATAACCATTCAAAATTTTCAAATTCTTCTCAAACGGTCTCTTCCTTCTTCTTCTCTGCATTTGAAATTCACCCCCACCCCCTACCCCCACCCACCCCACCACCCCACCACTCCAACTCTCCATATCTCTTCCTTCTTCGTCCAACAGCTAATTGAAATCTCCATTTTTGTTTTACCCTAAAATCTCCTCAGTTCACTGAATCTGAAAACCTAATTGTCAGAAAATGCCGTTATTTTCCGAGCCTCCTAGTGTTGTTAAGTCCAGATTTGGGTCTCTGGATCAATCTGCAGCAACTCCGATGGATACCGCGTCGGTGACGATGTCGTCGGTGAAGAGTACTCCTAATCTCAGACTGTTCAAATCAGCTGCTAAGGATAACAGGGTTGAGTTCTCTGAGAACAAGGATGTGGTGGAATCTAATCGGAGTTTTGAGTTTCATGAAGATCCTTCATTTTGGAAGGATCACAATGTTCAGGTAATCACTCGTTCTTTTTTTTCTGTATTTTTAAAACCTCATTTCTGAAAATGATCAGTTTTTTAGAATTTGTGTTGTAAGAAATTTGGACTCTTTTAACACTAGCAGCACTAGGATTTTCACTAAGGAGTTCAAAATACAAAGAGTAAACAGGAATAACCCAGAAAGGGTTCAACATATACTATATAAACCGGATGTTTAAAAAGTAAAATGTTCTCAGATATGGTCCAGAAATTCACAGTCAATATAAAGTTTACTGTGTTGGTGTTTGACAAAACCAAATAAATTGAAAATTCTGTTCAGTGAGTTGCTAACCATCTCACTGGTAGAGTATATGGTAGTTTTTTTGTTTTATGTTACTGAATCATAGAACTTAAATTGCTCATGAAGTTGGTTTCTTCTGTTTGACTGATTTTATGTAGGTTATTATAAGAATACGCCCCTTGAGTAACTCTGAGATATCTTTACAAGGACATGGTAAATGTGTAAGACAAGAAAGCTCTCAGGCAATCACTTGGATAGGGCACCCAGAATCACGTTTTACATTTGATATGGTTGCTGATGAGAATGTCACTCAGGTTTGCTTTTCTTGGCTATTGTCTATCATTTGTCATTTATCTTTGGTGTGGTCTGTTTTCATTTCATTATGTTAACAGGAGATGCTCTTTAAAGCTGCTGGAGTTCCAATGGTGGAAAATTGCATGGAAGGCTACAATAGTTGTGTGTTTGCCTATGGCCAAGTATGTTGCTCAGTTACATGGCTTAAGATCTCAGATATCTGCTTTCAGCAGTACTGTCCAATTTTCATGTTGGAATGTTAAAAAGATTTGAACTTTATAGTGGTTTTATATTTAGAAACTCTACGTCTCTCTTTGTAGACTGGAAGTGGAAAAACACACACCATGCTTGGAGATATTGAAGGAGGCACCCGAAGACATAGTGTAAATTGTGGGATGACACCTAGGGTGTTTGAGTACTTGTTTTCAAGAATTCAAAAGGTACGGATATTGCATTTGTAATAAATGATTATTATTTTTTATTTTATCAAAATTTTATATACTACCTCACATTGTGGACCAGAACCACAGATGACTTAGTTTGAATAAGCAGGTTTGTTTTGATATAATATTGAGAGGAAACCTTGATCTTCTCTGAATGAATCAAATTATTGCCTATGTTATTTTCATATGTAAAATATTTAAATTTGTTATTTGTTACAGAATATTGTAGGATATTGTAAAGATATTCTCTTACCTTATATAGCTAGCTAAATCATAGAAAGATGTGTAGGATATTTACTTACCTTTGATAGAACCTCTAGTGATTGTATATATACATGTACTTCTTAACATAGTGAAATACAAGTTCTTCTATTCCCATATTTCAAATAACATGGTATCAGAGCCAGGTCCATCCCCGTTTGGGCTCACGGTCCACATTCGAGTCGGGCCGGCCTGGGCGTGAAAGGGGGTGTTAGAGTGGGTATAAGTCCCATATTGGTTAGGGAATGGACTGGTGGTCTCCTTATACCTGGGCCTAACTCAACCCCAAAAGCTAGCTCATGAGGGGAGGATTGCCCAAGCCCATATAAGGAAACCACCAGTCCATTCCCCAACCAATGTGAGACTTTTACCCACTCTAACATCCCCTTCACGCCCAGACCCAACTGGCGCGTGGACCGGGAGCCCAAACGAGGATGGACCTGACTCTGATACCATGTTATTTGAAATATGGGAATAGAAGAACTTGTATTGCACTATGTTAAGAAGTACATGTATATATACAATCACTAGAGGTTCTATCAAAGGTAAGTAAATATCCTACACATCTTTCTATGATTTAGCTAGCTATATAAGGTAAGAGAATATCCTACAATATTCTGTAACATTATTGATCCGCTTCGATGTCATAGTGTTGGGTATAAGTATTAGATATGGGTATGTGTGGGACAAATATAAATCCAACTTCTAGCTATTTGTTTCTTTGTTTTCTCTTCCTTTTTTTTTTGTTTTTGAAATCAAGTCCCTATATATATGTTGGTTTGTGTAATATAGATGTAATTTAGATTACTTCTTGCCTTCAATTTTAATGTAATATTTTCTTGATTGGAATAAAAGAGTGATCAAACTTTAACTATTAAGGCTGAGCTTATGTTTCAATTTCAAGTTTGATGATTTCTTTCTTTTGGTCACAGGAAAGAGAGGCACGCAGGGAGGAAAATATAAAGTTCACTTGTAGATGCTCTTTCTTAGAAATATATAACGAACAGATTCTCGACCTTTTGGATCCTTCCTCGGTAAACTTGCAGGTGAACACTAACATTTTGTCTAATTTGTTAATGAATTGAAGTCTTGTCCAAATAAACATGAATTTTGTTTCTGCCTCTGGGAGTTATATATTGTTTTCAGTTTTCTATTGTTCATCATACTTCTTCCGGATATTGTGCATCATTTTTAATAAGGTGGATTAGTGTCCTATCTTTTGTTGAGGACCTTGGAATTAGTGAGCACAAGGATCAGTCCAAAACTCCAAATTGCTCACTATCCTGTTCCGGTAAGGTCCAACTAGGTACTCCACAATAATGTATCAGGTCAAATGAGGGACTAATGTGTGCTTAAGGAATGTGTTCTGACTTGTAACATCCAACTATATAAATGTCATTTCCAAATGCAGCCAACATATTGATTGAACTAAAGAGAATGTGTGCAAATTGCTTTATCTAAAATGAATATTTTCAAAGTGCATCACTCAAATGGAAGAAGACAACTGAAGATTTTGCTTGTACTCTTACAGATAAGAGAAGATACTAAAAAGGGGATTCATGTAGAAGATCTCAAAGAAGTAGAAGTTACGAGTGCTCGAGATGTGATGCAACAACTTCTTCAGGTATATTCTCACCCTTGAGAATCAATTATCATTATTACTTGTGATTCTCTCTAGTGTTAACTCCACTTAAGAGTAAAGACTGAGGAAAAGAAGCTGTTGATAGTTCTTGAGGTGATTATACAAGTCCACATGCACATGCTAAGCATGACATTTGCTGAAGATTTGGAGATCTAAATGTGTGTTCCTCAGAACTGGATAAAGAATACCTATAATTTATAGTCAGTTTTAATAAAGTTCATGTTGTTACTTCCACTAACCATTGTGTTTTCTAAGCATGCACATATTTGACATGAAGGGAGAGAGTTGGCTGGTTGTATCTTTTGTTTGTTATACTAGCAAGTGGAATTGCTGGAGATGAAAAGTTATAGGGGTGTCCTCAAGATCATTGTTCCAGATCCAACCCATCTTTTTGGTGGATTTTCAAACCAAATAGTGATGAGAGGTTCTTATTGTTCCCTGGGATTCTATGAAAAAGATCATATCTGGTTTTGACCTCATTTTCTTAATCTGTTACTATGACTCTAGGTTAGTCTACTAATTCATGTGGAAGTCCGTCTAGCACACTGATAATAGAACTAATCGGGTAAGAGGGATATACTTGAATGCTACAACTCAAATTGTGCAGCATTTTCTTCTTCTTTCTTTCTTCCTTATCTTTTCCTTTAATTTATCGATGATTAAATAAATATATTAATCGTAAAAAGAGTGCATACAGAGTGCTCTAGTTTGGAACCTTGTAACTTTTGGATCAAAACATTCAACACTAACTTCCTTGTAACCAGAACTACATAAAAATGTAGCCAAACTTGACCCAAGTTATTGCAGTGTTTACCAGATTGTCTTTTGATACCACCATTAATATGCCACAACCTTATACTAACCTGACAGTGATTAATTTTAAATGGAAGATCATAAAGAAAATGAGAGCAAAGTTAAAATAATTGCTCACAAAATTAAATGCACAAATTTCTTGTTACTTATGGTTATGATGATATTCTTGGCATAACAGGGTGCTGGAAACAGAAAGGTAGCTGCCACCAACATGAATCGTGCTAGTAGCCGTTCACACAGTGTGTTTACATGTGTGATAGAGAGCAAAGTAAGTTCTATATCTTAACTTCAGCCATCAGATTTAGTATTTTCGTACCCTATCCCCTCCACACTGGTACATAAATTTACACAACCTGTTTGCAGTGGGAATCTCAAGGAGTAACTCACCACAGATTTGCTCGTTTTAACCTTGTTGATTTGGCAGGATCTGAAAGGTAAAGGAGAATAATTATGCGAATATGAGAAGATATCTTATGCTGAATTTTTCTTCTAACTGCAATTGTGAAATCACAGGCAGAAAAGCTCAGGAGCTGAAGGTGAACGTTTGAAGGAAGCTACTAACATCAACAAATCTCTTTCAACATTGGGGTAGTTATTATGTCTCGTCCTGATTCCTTTATAATTCTTCTGTTCTAGTCTTGTCTTTCTACTAGTACAATACTCATCTGATTCTTTATGTGCAGATTAGTGATCATGAACCTGGTTAGCATATCTAATGGGAAATCACACCATGTTCCCTACAGAGATTCAAAGCTCACATTTCTACTCCAGGTGAATATAGGTGTATCTTTGCTTTGAAAGGAGAATCAATTGTTTTCTCTGTGAGTTAATCTGAAGGCATCCAGAATCTCTTGTGAAATGCACCAGTTATAACCACATTTTGAATGTGTTTTGTAATGAGGAGCTCTAATATAGTCTTCTTACTGCTACACACTCAGATATTTTATTTTCTGGTTTTGACCTGTTGCTCTGCACTGATTATTAATAACAGCATTATGAAGATGGTCTTTGGATTTGACATTATATTTCTTCCTTCTTTCAGGATTCGTTGGGAGGGAATGCAAAAACATGTATAATTGCAAATATTAGTCCTTCCAGCTGGTATGCAATTTTTACTGGTCACCACTAGGATTTCAATTTAATGGCCTAAAGATCAAACCCCTTACAAGTGCTGTTATTTTGAAGCAAGTGATTCTGTATTGTATAACACATGATTGGACTCTTGCAGTTGTTCATTGGAGACTCTAAGCACATTGAAGTTTGCTCAACGTGCCAAATTCATCAAAAATCATGTATGCTACTCTTGGACACTAGTGGCTTTCTTATGGTCGTTCAACTAGCAAATCACGTGATAATCGACTAACCTGCTTTCAAAGTCCCTTTTCTGTGAAATCAACTAAGAGTAATCACATTTTCAATTGGGTATTTAAATAATCAGGCAACTATTAGCAACAAATCTGGATATGCCACTTTATCTGATGTGTATATTATGTGTTTATTTTCTCATTTCTCTGTGCATATAAGTTATCGAAAATCGTATTTTTGTACAATATTTATAAAGATATGTAATTTCAGTTCTTACTTTCCTATATTCTAATAAAAGATTGAACAGTTTTCCTTATGCCCTGATGTTCATTTACTTTCCCAGGCTTTTGTAAATGAAGATGCTTCTGGAGACGTTCTTGCAATGAGGATACAGATTCAAAATCTGAAGGTATCTTTTTGCTTGAAATCCATCCCTATCTTCTATGTGTATTATTTTCTGTTGCTTCATGTTCTTTGTATCTGACCATGCTTCAAATTCTTTTCTCGTCTGTTGAACTGAGGGTTTATCGAAAACAAACTCTCTAACCCACAAAGGTAGTGGTAAGGTCTGCGTACATTATACCCTCCCCAGACCTCACTTGTGGGATTACACTCCACATCGGCCAGAAATGACGGAAAAAATCCCTGCAAAAAGAAAGAGAACATATTATCAAAAGAATTTTATACCTCTGTATTTTTGTACAAATCTTGAGAGAAGTTTGAGGACAAATGACAAACAGGGAGAAGTATACTAATTGACAAATTACAGCAAGTGACAAAAAAAATCCTTTGAAATGTGCTCATGTGTGACATGCTAGTTGTTTATAATGAGATTTACATCACATAGGCAGAACCCTTGAACAACCTTTGTGAACTTCCGCCTTTGATCCAACATGTACCTTAGAATTTAAAATAAGTTCGCATTTATTGCTCCCATTTCCTGCTTCAAAGTTCAGATTTTAGTTTCTTATACTGGGGAAAATTTTGGAAAAGTGTTTTCGGTTACCTGTGCCTAAATTTTGTACAAAAATACAGAGGTATAAAATTTTGGAAAAGTTCAGATTTTGGTAATTCTAAATGTTAGATAGGCCTAATTACTTTTCTTTACCACTCAGAAAGAAGTAGCTCGTCTTCGGAGTGTGGCTGATGGAGGAGTTGAAAACCATGAAAATGATGCTTGGACAGTTGCTTTTCCAGGATCGCCTACATCTGTTAAATGGGAAGGGCTTCATGGATTATCTAGTCCACTTACAGCAGATAAACGGATGTCAAAGGTAGGTTTATCTTAAGTTGGCTATGAGGAGAAACATCTGCTCCATGATTGGATCTGATAGTAAAGTTTCTTGTAATTTCAGAAGAAAGACTATGAAGTTGCCCTTGTTGGGGCTTTTAGGAGGGAAAAGGATAAAGACATTGCACTACAAGCATTAACTGCTGAAAATCAGGCAGCAATGCAGCTGGTATGTTCTATGGAAGTTTTCACTTCAGTTACTCGACTTTGCATTTTTATATATGCATAGGTGTCTGTAAGTCTTACAAATGAGGCCAGAGGGTTCTAGTAAACATAATCCAGAATTCTGCAAACCATAAACACTAATAGGAGATGATCGACAAATCTGTCCTGCCCAGTAAGTCGTACAATTAGGCAATAGGGTTCCAGTAAACATAATTCAGAACTCTGGAAACCATAAACACAAATAGGAGTTGATCGACAAATCTGTCCTACCCCAGTGTTTAGGGATGTTCCAAGTGAAATTGGTTTTCTGAATTTCCTTTCTTGCACCCAATCAAGCTGTGAGGATCTTCCGATGTCAATGTTCCTCTCTGTGCTAAATTGATTGGGATGTAGACCTTCAAAAGTAGATGGACATAAAATAGACACAACATGATCTGAATTTTACATATAAACTAATTTGCAATGTTGTGTCGAATCCAGACCAAACAAAGGGAAGATGAGATACAAGGTCTAAAGATGAGATTAAGGTTTCGAGAAGCTGCTATAAAAAGGCTCGAATCAGTTGCTTCAGGAAAGATATCTGCTGAGATTCATTTGCTAAAGGAGAAAGAGGAGCAGTTGAAGGAGATAGATGTCCTACGGAATCAGGTTGATCGTAACCAAGAAGTTACAAGATTTGCTATGGAGAATCTACGGCTAAAAGAAGAGATCAGAAGGCATGTTATTTCAGTTATCTTTTAGTTATCGTAGAGTGCACATTTTCCTTTCTTTGTCTGAATCTTGGAGATAAATTCTAGTTTTGATCATACTAGTCATTGAGAAGCAAAATGTTTCTAGTTATATTAGGCAGGTCCATGTCTTGCTACTTCACTAGTTTGATAATCTTATTTGTTGCTAATGTAGATTGAAGTCATTTTATGAGGAAGGTGAGCGAGAAAGAATGAATGAACAGATCATGATGCTACAAAATAAGGTTAGAGTTGACTTCTTCCTCTTCCTTGTTGTCTTGATTTTTCTTTTTACTGTCTAGAGAATTCAATCAAGCAATCTGCGTTTGCAAATCTAAGAATAGGCATGATTTCCCGAGTCTTTTTATTCTCTTTTTGTGTTATTCATAACTGATCCCTTAGTCATACATGATACAATTATTTCCGAAAAAAGCGCACTGCAGAGTGTTTTTTGATCAATAACTCCGGTCAGTATAGTTAAATTTCTATCTTTTACTTCTTTATTCTGCTTCAAAGAATGCATTTTAAAGTCCTTAGCAATTTCTTTTCTTCCTGATTAGCATGTCTGGGATCTCTGTCAAATACGAAAGTTGTTAGCAATGTTGTGCCTAATGGTTCTCTTTGATATGCAGCTTCTAGAAGCACTTGATTGGAAACTTATGCATGAACCAGATCCTGCACCGGTTCAGGTTGTCCTAAAAACTCCATTAGGATTTTAATGCAGGAACTCATTTTTATTGTTCCAGAAGGAGCTTGTCATTTGTTTAACTGTAGTTTATTGTCTATTTGTGTTGTAGAAGGGAAGTTCAGAGCTTGGTATGCATATTGAGAATGACCTGAATCTACTAACGTCATCTCAGGTTTGACAATCTTAGAGTAGTTATTGTAACATTTACATCTGCTCAATTACACTTGTCTATCTAATTGAAACTGTGATTTGTATTTTTTTTCCTTTGAAAATGCATCAAATTTAAGAAAAGTGGGGTTATCTTTTAAATTTATTTTTGAATTCATTTCTTCATGTTTCTACTTGCAAGTGAATCAAAGTTTTGGATCTGATGTTGGAGATCATTCTACTTTTTTTTAACCATACTGAAATATTTGCTTTTCTTTACAATTTCTGCCACACTATAGCCGGCTTCACCTTGGCGTACATCAATAAATGAGGAAAATGAGTTCCTCCGAGTTCAGGTAATATATCTTTTCACCCTGACAACAAGCTTAAAATAGTACGAATGAGTTTAGCGGTTATTTCATAGGTTATTCACTATATACCTGCTAACAAGACAATTTTTATCTTTCAGGCAATTCAAAACCAAGCAGAACTGGATGCACTCCATAGACAACTTGTTTTTTGTGTTGATGAGAAAGACAAATTGGAAAGGTTAGTATTTCTTATCTTCCTCTGTCATCTCTTTGTTCTACCTGCTTTAGTATATCACGGTCGTAGTTGGTGGACCCCCTTCAAAATACATAAGCTGCTTTCATAAACCTGTTGATATTGAGAATTCAAACCTACTATCTGCTCGACATCCAAGCTAAGGATTATACCTGTTACTTTAATCTGGTTTCTTCTGGGTCCAACAATATAGTTCAAGTATTCAGGAATTAATTTTCCAAATTTTAATCTTGAATCTCTTTGCACTGTCCATACAGGCAACTAAATGACTTGGAAAAAGAGCTAGAATTTGAGAGATCATCTAAAGCAGTTCTGATGGAAGAATCGAGGAAGGGTCAAATTGAGCCGTCTTTGGTTGCAAATGATCAGGCGCCTACTATTGCTGTCAGTGATCAGACGGAGCTAACAACTATTGTTGATGCTATAGCAGCAGCCAGCCAAAGAGAAGCAGAAGCTCATGAAACTGCAATTTCCTTGTCTAAGGAAAATGATGAATTGAGGATAAAACTCAAAGTCCTAATTGAGGACAATAACAAACTGATAGAACTGTACGAGCAAGCAGTAGCAGAAAAGAACAATGGGACTGATAGAGGTCAGAACCCCCAACAAGAAAAGATTGAAGATGACAGCCAACAGTTTCTTGAACATGCTTTACAGAATCATGATTTAGATGACATTGTTTTGTCAGGGGAGACAGTAACTTTACAGAGAAGCAATATTGCTGCTGACTCAGATGAACTACCTAGCAACAATACTACAGAAATGATAGAGAATAAACCATCAGAACGAGATGAAGAACATACTTCTGAAATATTGGGCAAAAGCGATTACATTATGGTGGAAACCATTTATCCTGAATCAACATCAGAAGCTGTACTTAATGAACTTCCTGAGGATCTGAAGCAGGATGTTGAAATGGAAGATAAGTCATCAGATGTTTTGCATAATCCTGTATCAGAGGACCTAAGTTTGTTGAGAATGAAGCTTGAAGGAGCGCAGGAAAAGCTTCTAAACTCTGCCAACACCATAAGTATGTTTGGTTCATTAGAGAAGGCAATTGTCGAGGTTGATGAGCTTGCAGAAGAAATTGAAGGACTCGAAAAGAGCATTGAAGTGAAAAAACAGGGATACACATCCTTCAAGCTTCAGTCTTCACAAATGCTTGGAAAGAAAGTTTTGCTTGATAATAAGCTATCAGCACTAAGATACTCACTATCAAGCTTTTCTTCATCAGTTGGTTACTTCGAACAACGGGAAGCTCAAACAAGAGCAAGATTGAATGCTTCATCTACTTGTCTCAACCAAAAGAAAGCAAAATTGGCTCATCTTCAAGCATCTAAGGTTGAACTCCTGGAAGCACAGATGCAGGCTAAACAGTCAGAATCAGAATTAAGAAACATCCTAGCAGAATCAAAATCAAGATTGGAAGACGAGAATCAAAGGCTGGAAAGTGACAGAGTTCTCTTTGCCATAGATAACATTGAGAAACCTGATATCCAATTGCCAGAAAGGAGTTGGCAGTTGAGTGGCAAAGCTACTGAATTACTCAAGTCTGAGGAAGAAAAAACAAAGATACAGAATCAAATGAAGCAGATTAGGGAAAATTTGGGGATAAAGAAGAAGGAAATTGAAGACTTGAACGAAAAAAGGCTGAATTCAGAGAAAGATATTGAGGCTACTGAAAAGGAGATAGAGAGTATTTCACAGTCTGTAAAAGAAATGGGCAACAAGCTTCAAAGGGTCATCGGGGAGAAGGAGATGATCTTTGAAATGAAAGAGAACGGGAAGCAAGAGTTTGAGTACATGATTCTTGAGTACCACGAGAGTATGTTTGCAGCATCGTTGAAGGAGGAGGAGTTGAAGATTTTGGACGAAGAATTGCAGTTGGAGATGAGTAAAATAGAAGATTTGCAAAGAGAAAAGGCTCTTGTTTCAAGCAGAAAAACTCAGTTGCTGAATGCATTATCGTGCCAATCGTGCTCCATCTCTGACAAAGTAGAGGAGGATCTACATGACATTCGAAGGTCAGTACTAGAGCTGAACTCGTTGCTTGGAAATTGATAGTTTGACTGACAGTTAATTGCCTGTTTAACTGTCAACTATAAAACATCTTCTCTAAAAAAATCAAACTTCTCTCAGTTGCATTGCTGCTGCCTTAATGTATTGTCAATATAAAATTCTCCTTGCGCAAATGGTGTGATGTATTACAAACCATATTATGATTGTGAATAAGTTGTGAAAAAATGCAATCAAATTTTGAAGGGGATTCTGAAAAGACGTATATCTCTTACTTTTGTTGCAGTCAGTTTATGAAAAAGCGGCACAAAGGTAGGGTAAGGTCTAAGTACACACTACCCTCCCTAGATGCTACTTGTAGGATTACACTAGATTTGTTGTTGTCGTTGCAGTTTATAAAATGGTGGAAGTCCTAACAGAACTTATCTAGCACAGTTGAGTAGCTGAGATTGAATTACTTAAACCACAAAGTGAAATCAAATACTTTGGCTTTACAATTATGAATCTATAGAATGGAAGAAAAAATCTCAATAGGGAAACAATCAGAATCATATTATATTATGTACACAAATATCTCTTCTAAGTTGTCATCATAACTTTGAACTCATCAAAGCTTAGGACTCCATCTCCATTGAGATCAAACCTTCGAATCATAGCTTTGCAGTTATCAATGGAGGTTGACTCACCTAGTCGACTCAACATCGTCTTCAAGCTCCTAGGAGTAATGTATCCTTCCACTTCATACATTCCAAATGCTCCAATCAACTCACTCTCTTTATTCCTCTCTTCCTCCATTCCTTCCATCAGCTTCGTAAAATCCTCAATGCCCAATAACCCATCCCCATCAGAATCCGATAGCCTGACTGCCATCTCCGCCTCCTCCACCGTCAGCTCACCTCCTACCGCCTTCACACACTTCCTCAACTCTGCAGGTGACACCTTTCCATCTCCATTCTCATCAAAGTACGTAAATACCCTCTCTAACTCTCCCTTGTTACTACTACTCCCACTATTGCCACTCACAGGAACACAATTAGTAGTAGTAGCTCTCGATATTGTTGTTGTCGTTGTCGTTGTCTTCTTCTCCTCTTCATTCCTTCTGAAATGAAACATATTCCGTAAACTCGAGAAAAAAGACTCTTTCTCAGCTGTGGAAACAGAAACTGATGATACCATACACATAAGTTTGAGATGTAAGTAGAATATAAGTAAGTGAGAAAAGGGTCGAACTTGAAATCAACAAAGAAAACTTTGGAAATTATAAGTTTTTGAATGTATAGTACTCTGTAAAACTCAACAAATTAAGGATATGGGAATGAAGGAAAAAGAATGGGATATTTATAGTTTGGGAAATCAATAATGAGTGGGAAAATAGTATTAATTCCGTGGGCTTACCAAGTATTGAAACAACTTGTATGACCATTTGTTTCTAGTACAAAAAAATATTAGTAAAAAACAAAAACAGGTATTTAGAAGTTTGAAAAGTAAACAGTCAAATGAACTATGGTTTGGTTTGTAGGATAAAGTCTTATCTTGAAGATTATTGAAGACTACGTGTTTGGGGATAGACTAGTGGCATCTTATATTATATTGTCATCGCAGATGTCATATCCCAAATTGACGCGGTGTTAAAATCAGTCCATAAAATCATAATCCGTCTAACCTGTTATGTTTGAATGAGTTAATAACCTGCTTATTTTATTGATGGGTTTATTTTGACCCATTTAGTTCACCCCATTTTAAATCAGGCTTGATATGCAGTCTAGATTGACTCATGAGAAATTGTCTAAATATTTTTTACAAAAACAAATTATAAGAAAACAAATTTTGAATCTAAAACTCAGTAGGAATTAGGTGGGTTAGGTTATGATCCAATTTTTTAGCTCATTTCAGTCCAACCCGCTTTAGCCCAGATAGTCCATTTATTACCTCAACTCATTTTAACATCCTTAAATTCAGCTTAACCCGTTTGTTTGACAACCCTAATATATACACTACCTTTTATGGCATATATATCCAAAATAGTCTCCTTTCTTTAATCTATATAATTTACGTTCTCTCTTTGAGTTTCTACTTCTAATTTTAGTAAGACTGCACTAAGAATTTGTTTGTCTTTCTTGTTGGGCAATGATATATAGGACTCTGGAAGAATGTAAAACTATTCCAAATTTAATAGTAAAGTGGTAAATTTGATGCAAATAAGGGGAAATTAAGGATATTTGAGTAAGAAAGGTCAACTTAATATCAAGAATGAATGCGTAATGATAGTAATTATACACCTCGTAATACATGCTCCAATTCATAAAATATGGAGGGAGTAACTTCATGATATAAGGTTTCATTAAACTATTTGATGTATTGTGAAGTGTGAAATGAAAAATCTCAATGAATTATTTGATCTCAAGAATCATATTTACACAAATATTTGAACTCTTCTAACTTGTCATCATAATTTTGAACTCATCAAAGCTAAGAACTCCATCTCCATTGATATCAAATCTCCTTATCATAACCTTGCATTTATCAATGGAGGTTGACTCGCCGAGTCGACTCAACATCATCTTCAAGCTCTTAGGAGTAATGTATCCTTCCATTTCATACATTCCAAATGCTCCCATCAACTCACTCTCTTTATTCCTCTCTTCCTCCATTCCTTCCATTAACTTCGTAAAATCCTCCAACCCTAACAACCCGTCCCCATCAGAATCCGATAGCCTCACAGCCATCTCCGCCTCCTCCATCGTCAGTTCACCTCCTACCGCCTTCATGCATCTCCTTAGCTCCGTTGGTGACACCTTTCCATCTCCATTCTCATCAAAGTACGTAAATACCCTCTCTAACTCTCCCTTGTTACTACTACTAACACATGAGTTAGTAGTAGTAGCGGTTGTTATTGTTGTTGTTGCT
>JAJONR010006338.1:0-59135 GCA_029582245.1 Solanum etuberosum
TTTTTTTTTTCAATGTAGAATACACATTAAATGAGATATCGTATTCCTTGTTGGCTGACTTCATTTAGACTATGAAATACTGCTTCTTAAGTCTTTTAGAGGGGTATATCTCTTCATCGTCCGTCTATAATCTGATTAAGTATTTGGTAACAAATGCACAATTTTGGGTTCAGAAGGAACATAACTTATTTGTATGCTTACAGGTGGTTGTGGGGCTTGTGTTGTTCTGATCTCAAAGTATGATCTGAAGTTTAAAAAGGTGGAAGATTTTAGTGTGAGTTCATGCCTTACACTTCTTTGTAGTTTAAATGGTTGTTCAATTACTACAAGTGAAGGCCTTGGGAACACCAGAGATGGTTTTCACGCTATTCATGAAAGGTTTGCCGGTTTCTATGCTTCTCAATGCGGCTTTTGCACTCCTGGCCTGTGTATGTCACTTTTCTCAGCTCTCGTCAACGCCGATAAAGGAAACAAATCCGATCCTCCACCAGGATTCTCTAAGCTTACTTCATCTGAAGCTGAAAATGCCATAGCGGGAAACCTTTGTCGGTGCACTGGCTACCGGCCCATTGCTGATGCCTGCAAGAGTTTTGCTGCTGATATTGATATAGAGGATTTGGGGTTCAATTCTTTTTGGAAAAAGGGAGACTCCAAGGAAATGAAAGTAAGTAAATTACCT
Organism: Solanum etuberosum; assembly: GCA_029582245.1. Taxonomy (NCBI): domain Eukaryota; kingdom Viridiplantae; phylum Streptophyta; class Magnoliopsida; order Solanales; family Solanaceae; genus Solanum; species Solanum etuberosum. The sequence continues at coordinate 680 of JAJONR010006338.1, forward strand.
CCCTATGATCCAACCAAGAATTTGAGTACATATCCTGAGTTCTTGAAAAGTGAATCCGCCACGAATTTGGACTCCTCAAGGTACAGTTGGTACAGTCCTGTTTCCATTAAGGAGCTATGGAGCTTGTTGAACTTCAATGTGACGGTAAATCGTGCAAGCTTTAAACTCGTCGTTGGTAATACCGGCACAGGTTATTATAAGGAAACTCAGCGATATGATCATTTTGTTGATCTCAGGCACATTCCTGAACTCTCAATCATCAAAAGAGATCAGACAGGCATTGAAGTTGGAGCAACTGTGACTATCTCTAAATTCATTTCAGTCTTGAAAGAGGAAAGTAATATCAATTTGGGTTCATATGGGAAGTTGGTATCCCAAAAATTGGCTGACCACATGGAGAAGATTGCTTCACCATTTGTTAGAAACTCTGCTAGTGTGGGAGGAAATTTGGTTATGGCACAGAAGAATGGTTTTCCTTCTGATATCGCCACATTACTTCTGGGGCTTTCTGCTACTGTTAGCTTGATGACCAGTAATGGACCTGAAAACCTCACATGGGAGGAGTTATTATCAAGACCACCACTAGACTCAAAGACTGTGCTTCTAAGTGTTTGCATCCCATTTAAGAAAGATCGAAGTTCTCACCAAACTCATTCTAGATTTTTGTTTGAAACCTATCGAGCTGCTCCACGACCTCATGGGAATGCATTGGCATATGTAAATGCTGCGTTCCAGGCTGATGTTTCTCACTGCAAGAACGGCGTCCTAATAAACAATATCCATTTGGCGTTTGGTGCGTATGGCACAAAACATGCAACAAGGGCTAAAAAGGTAGAAGAATGCCTATCCGGGAAAATGTTGAGTGTACATGTTTTGTATGAAGCACTTAAATTAGTCAAACTAGCGGTGGTACCGGAAGATGGCACTTTACACCCTGAGTACAGATCAAGCTTGGCTGTCAGTTATGTTTTTGAGTTTCTTTATCCCTTAACTGATGTTCATTCTTCTATTTCTGGTGGTTTACTTGCTGGAATGAATGACATCTCAGATGAGGAAGTTTTGGGAAGTAGTAATAATGGTTGCATTAGTCAGGGGAGAAAACAAACACTACTATCTTCTTCTAAGCAGGTTGTGGAGTTTAGTACGGAGTACTCTCCAGTAGGTGAACCGTTGAAGAAGATCGGAGCTGCCATGCAAGCTGCTGGTTTGTTATCTCTTTTTAATACTTTATTTCATCTTGTGCATGTCAAGTCCAAAATTTCATACCAATTTTTCCTGTCCTTGACTGCTATCTTTTTGACATTTAAATTTTAAGGCAGCTATGTTGTTCGGACACTTCAAAAATGTTGGCATCCAACAGGGGTGGACAACATTTTTGGAGGGTCCAAGCAACATAGTTATATTGAAAATGATATCTGATATTTAAAGTGAAAATACACAACTAAAGTAATAGCAAGTACAGGAGGGAAAGTCTATTCTAAGAGATATGAGATCAAGGAATTAGTTTACTTTGTCTCAGCTTTGGATATAGCATTGCGTTAGGATTCATTTGACACCTCTGGTACAACTATAGGTACCATTCTTTGGGGTGTTAATACATATTTTTGCCGAACTTTGTAGTGTGTTTTGGATAAAACATTGTGTAAGGAGACGAAGCTTGAGATTCCGTTTTCAGGTGTTACCAATTGGTCATTCTTCTCCTTTTTTGTTGCCCTCGTTGTCATGTATTCCTCTTGCCATGTTTTTGTTTTTTAACACAAAATAGTTTATCTGCACACCAGTTTAACTATAACTTTGTGTCTGCAACATTCTGAACTTTAGGTGTGCTGGTTTATATAATATTTTTCAGGTGAAGCTGTTTATGTAGATGACATTCCTTCACCACCAAACTGCTTGCATGGAGCATTTATCTACAGTACAAAACCATTAGCTGGTGTCAAGGGAATCCAGCTTGAGCCTAATCATTTAACAGACACCGCCATAATTACTTACAAAGATATCCCAACAGGAGGGGCAAATGCAGGAGCTGTTACACCGTTTGGCTCCGAGCCCTTATTTGCAGAAGATCTCTCCCGTTGTGCTGGCGACAGAATTGCATTTGTGGTGAGCACTTCAAGTTTCCTTCTGCTGAGACTGGTTTTATAAAATGTTAATTTCTCATACACTAAAAATCCGTTGAAATTTTGAACTTTTTTTCCTTATGTTGTTGAAACACCATAGGTTGCTGACAGTCAGAGGTCTGCTGATGTGGCTTCAAGAACGGCCCTCATTGAATACGACACTACAAATGTAGATTCACCCATTTTAACTGTTGAGGAAGCTGTTGAGAAATTTAGCTTTATCCAAGTCCCTCCACCTTTTCAGCCTGAACAGATTGGTGATTTCTCAAAAGGAATGGCTGAAGCTGATCAAAAAATTCTCTCTGCTGAGGTACTTTTGTTTTCTCTACTGTTCATATTTGTTTTTTGTTGCTTGGATTCTCCAAAATCATTGTGGTACCCATAGTGGATCCTCCAAAATGCACTATTGGAGGATTCGGCACGCACCTGGTGGCATTTTTTAAGAGACTGAGAACATAGCATTGTTTCAATGGTTTCCTAAATTTGATTCCTAGATGGTGATGTATGCTAAAGGTTCAAACATATTACTTATCATTTCTTTTAATAATCATTTTCCAGTTAAGATTCGGTTCCGAGTACCATTTTTATATGGAGACACAGACTGCCCTTGCAATTCCAGATGAAGACAACTGCATGGTTGTTTATACTTCAAGCCAGTGCCCTGAGAATGCACAGAGTGTGATTGCCAGTTGTCTTGGTGTTCCTGCACACAATATCCGCGTAATTACAAGAAGGCTTGGAGGTGCCTTTGGGGGCAAGTTTTCCAAAGCAATGCCTGTGAGTATTCGAAAAAGAAATAGTAATAAATAACAATTCTCTGACAGTGATGTTAAAGTTTATGTATAATTTTAGGTTTCCACAGCCTGTGCACTAGCAGCATACAAGTTAAGAAGACCTGTCAGGATATATGTCAACCGGAACAGTGACATGATAATGACAGGAGGACGACACCCGATGAAAGTGACATACAGTGTAGGATTCAAGTCGAGCGGAAAGATCACAGCATTACATCTTGATATATTGATAAATGCTGGGATCACAGATGATATGAGCCCCATCATACCATCATATCTGATGAATACACTCAAAAAATATAATTGGGGTGCCTTATCTTTCGATATACAACTATGCAAGACAAATCTCACCAGCAAAACGATCATGCGGGGCCCTGGGGAGGTGCAAGGATCTTATATCGCTGAAGCTATAATAGAGCACGTCGCAAGTTTACTGTCGATTGAGGTGGACTTGGTCAGAAATGAGAATGTTCATACATTTGAAAGCCTTAACTTATTCTATGGTAACGTTGTAGCAGAAGGAGAATATACATTGCCTAGTATCATGGATAAGTTAGCAGTGTCGTCGAGCTTTTTCCAACGAAGCAAGATGATAGAACAGTTCAACCAGAAAAATACATGGAAGAAAAGGGGTATTTCTCGAGTGCCAGCTGTGTACAATGCTTCGCAACGACCGACACCAGGAAAAGTCAGTATTCTTCAAGATGGATCAGTTGTTGTGGAGGTTGGAGGGGTTGAAGTTGGCCAAGGGCTATGGACAAAGGTTAGACAGATGACTGCCTATGCTCTCGGTTCAATCGAAAGTAGTTGGGCCGAAGACCTTGTGGAGAAAGTACGAGTCATACAAGCAGACAGCTTAAGTGTAGTGCAAGGTGGTTTAACGGCTGGAAGCACTACATCGGAATCAAGCTGTGCAGCTGTTAAACTTTGCTGTAATGTCTTGGTTGAAAGACTGACCCCTTTGAAGAAACAGTTGCAGGAAAAAAATGGTTCTGTTGATTGGCCAACGCTGATTCGCCAGGTTTGTTTTCAACATTTCAACACTGCAAGTCACACTTCTCACAGTCAGTCACTTTCGGTTTTCTGGATTGGTTTTTGAAATCACTGTGAACTTGTATTCTTAAGATGTTCTTGTTGCAAGAGACGCCTTATCATCAATGATTACCTTGTTCTTATAAACATTTCGCCGCATCCAAACAGAACTCTTGATGCCAAAGATGCTAAATTTGAATTAGTCAGAAGATAAAATACTCTGAAGTCATATTTAAAATCATTTTTCTTCTTGTGCAGGCACAAACACAATCAATAAACTTAGCAGCAAATTCTTATTATGTGCCAGAATTCTTGAGGTATTTGACCTTCGGCGCTGCTGTCAGTGAGGTAAACTTGTTGCTCCTGTCAGTTTTTCTTGTTCCCTGCCTCAGTCTGCTAGTTTAAAGCAGATTCCCCTTTCAATATGTAGAGAAGATCACCAAGATTTTACTGAATTTATTCCAAGAGCTTAGTTCGAATCAGTATATCGGAATATCAGTACTGATCCGATCAAACTCTCTTATTGAGAATGCTCATATATTATGCCTTGAAGAGGGACTCGAACCTCCACCCTTTTAAGCATGAGATTTTGAATCTCGTGTGTATCATTTCACCACCAAGATACTTTGAAAGTGAATCGTATGCAATGACTATCAATTTTCAATATATATGAGTACACAACACTCGGCAGGGAACTCCGGTTGTGGACCATTTTGCAGCCAATATATCTTCATATGGATAACTAACAATAGAACTCTTTTGCAGGTGGAGATAGATGTTCTGACTGGAGAGACTACCATTTTGCAGTCGGATATTATTTACGACTGCGGACAGAGCTTGAATCCAGCTGTTGATTTGGGACAGGTTCTTTCCTTCATCATAATTTTGTAACTAGAATTTGCTTATACGATTAAGAGATGCATCATGCACTCGAACCGTTATTCAAACTTCAGAACTATCTGATTCTTGATCACATGATTGTTCATAATTGTGGTGATTGTTTTTCTTTTCCTTGCTACAGATTGAAGGTGCTTTCGTACAAGGAATCGGATTATTCATGAACGAAGAATATCTTACAAATGAAGATGGGTTAATGGTCTCAAATAGCACTTGGACATACAAGATCCCAACTATTGACACCATACCCCAGAATTTCAATGTTCATCTCGTAAACAGTGGACATCACGAACAACGTGTTCTTTCGTCCAAAAGTATAACTCTTTTCTTCATTTCCTTTAGCTTTACCATGTGTCGAATGAGTTCTCCATGTTCTTTGCTTGTTTGTTCATAACTGAACGTCATGAAAAGGTTTTAAACACATTCTGCATTTGGTTTAGTGGAGAATATTGTCAACCTGTTTCAAGTGATCATTATTCAATCTCACTTTGGATCGACACGGTACATGCATGTATATTCATTCATCTAGAGTTCAATCTATGAGTTCACAGGAATGCAATAACTTTTGTCAGACTTTGTATAGATATATTGAAAAATCCACTAAATATCTATAAATACTTGTTAGTGAACTATGTTATTATTGTATACTAACTTGAGCTCAATGCAGAAACGTATAAACTTCAAATTCTGAATCTGTTTCAGTTCATACAAGCTGTTGAATCTTATTATAATTAACTTTTTTTGCAGCATCTGGTGAACCACCGTTGTTTCTGGCAGCTTCAGTCCATTGTGCAACAAGAGCAGCCATTAGAGCAGCACGTGAACAGCTCAAACGTTGGGACAAGCTCGACGAGTCTGTTTCAGAATTCTATCTAGATGTCCCTGCAATATTACCAGTTGTGAAGACACAGTGTGGCCTGGATTATGCAGAGAAGTTCGTAGAAACTTTGCTGGCTCGGAAATCAACGTGCTTCAAATGATACTAAACTATGTTGCTCGGACTCTCCAAAATATTGTCGTACATGTGTTGATTCCTCTAAAAATACACATTACTTTTTTAGGATCTGACATGCACAGGCATTTTCGAAGAGTCATGATCATGTCTACTGCATCTTTAATATTCACCAAATTTCAAGTACATGACTAAAGAGCTATATATGATCTTAGTCATATAATAAGGTGATTTATTTCTTCTAAAATATTAACATACATGATCATTGTAAATATTTCATAACATTTGTGTTGCTATAATAATAAATGATCATTTTATTTTCTGACTTTTTTTAAAACTTTGATCGAAGCTTTTTTGTTGACTATAAATCGAAAAAGAATTAAAAAATCAATTAAATCATGTTAACAATGGAAACACGGTTCGAACATAGATAAAAGCTATGTTGTTTCGATTCTTTAGAAAATGTGAGTGTATGTCGGATTCAACGTGAATGGACAATACTTTTTGAAGGATTCAAGCGATATTATTACTAGTTTAACTACATGCACGTGTGTTACACGTGTATGTCAATTATGTCATATAATTTTTTTAAATAGAATTCATATTATTAAAACAAAATTTCGAGTAAACAATTATGCATAAAATGAAGAATAAATTACTAGTACAGATACCTTTCTCTGTCTTTGAAACAAACACTTAGAATCACATTATACTAAAAATCTTTGATGTCCATTTAAATATATTGGAGCTTCATGAGAAGTTCTCATAAATTAAATTTGCCAAAATTTGCTATTGAAAAATTAATAATAGCAAATCGAATTAAATAAAATATGCCTACATTTGTTGTTCCAACAAAAAACTTGAACACTGAATGAAAAATAAGAAAACAAATTTTTTATCTGTCAAAATAAACTTTCTAATGATTCTAAATTAGTCAGACCTTAAGATAGATATGAGACTCCGAATGATAAACCAACAAAAAGAAGTATTAATCTAGTTCATAATAATAGAGATATATATAGCATCATAATTATATGTCTACTAGTACATCTTTAATACTCACAAAATTTGAAAATAATACTTATATAGGTCAAGTACATAACTAAAGAACTATATGATATAACTTATCTTATAAGAAGATGATTTATTTCTTCTATAATATTAAACTTTGTTGGAAAATTTCTCAACAAGGCTCTGAAGTATTTCCTTTGTTAATGGCTTCTCATAGCATTCATCAAGCCCAACTTCCATAAATTCTTTGTGATATTCTTCATTGTCATCTGGAGTTATTATTTCCACAATCATCGTAGTAATTCCCATCGATCGAAGCTTTTTTGTTGCCTAGTAATCGAAAAAAAACGTTCAATAAAATTAAAAAACAGTTCACACATAGATAAATGTTATGTTATTTGAATTCTTCCGAAAATATGCACGTGTGTTACACGTGTATATCGAGTCATGTCATATCATTAAAACAAACATTGGAGTAACAAATCACACATAAAGTTAAGATTAAATTGTAATTAGTTAGAAATTAATTACCTCAATACCATCCATAATAGGCATAGTTGAGCTCATTAGGATTAAATCAAAACGCATTTGTGTTTTATCATGAATATTGAATGCCATAAATCCATTTCTTACTCCCAATGTCTCCTCTCCAAGCTTTTGAAGACATAATATATATGAATTTTGAGATAGATCATCATTAGCCACAATAAGTACACTTAGTTTTTTCACCTCATTCAACTTTCTCTTACCCTTTGAAGATGAAGCACTTGAAGACATTTTTCTGCCAAATAAAAATAAAAATAATTTAATTATACTTTATAATTTGCAATAAAAAAACATAATTATTTAACATAGTTCTTATTATATATGTAATATTGAAAGAGAGAGTTGAGTGAGTATACTTGAAAATTACTTGAAAGCACATTATACTAGAAAAATGTTTTGATTCTTATTTAAATAGGAGTCTTATGGTAAGTTTTCATAAATGAAATTTGCCAAAAATTGCTATTGGATAATTAATAATAGTAAATTGAATTAAATGAAGTAATGCTCAAATTTGTTGTGGAAAGTTGGAAAGAGCAATTGGATAAGAGTGTTTTTACCTCTTTCTAAAGAGGTATATTCTTGAAGGAAAATATTTAAATTTCTTGAATATATTGACTTTTGACATTTTTTAATTATTGTAGACCTTATTTTATTGTGCGTTGAACGTGTATATCGAATCATGTTAAATAATTTTAAGACTTTTTTTCTAATTTTGATTTTAAGTAAAAATTTCATATTAAAACTACAATCAACCAGTTAAAATTAAGTATAAATCTAGTACTGAAATCTCAAATCATAGCTCGTAAAATGAAATCGGTTTTAGTAAAGAACATTTTAGTTCTCTAGGTTAGTCGGATCTCAAAACTGAGACTAAACACCGATTAAGAATAAAAAAAAAAGTTTAATCCTTCAAAATGAACTTTCTGACGTGAAATCAAGTTAGTCAAACCTCAAGACAAATATGAGCCTCACGAAAAGCTTTCATTAATAAAATTTCTCAAAATTTGCTATTGAAAAATTAATAATAGCAAATCGAATTAAATGAAATACGCTCAAATTTGTCGTTGGAAAGTTGAAAATATAAACTAGATAAATTTGATATTATTGTATTTAAGAGTCGATCTTTTTCCTCTTTCTAAAGAAGCATTGTTGAAGCAGAACATTTAAATTTCTTGAATATATTATGTTTTGACATTTATAATAATTGTAAGACCTTATTGTACGATAAATTAGTTTTTGACACGTGTGTTGCATGTGTATATCAAGTCAAGTTTGAAATATTTTCAAGCCTTTTTAAAATTTTGATTTTAGCCCCCCTCCCCCCCTCCTCCCTCCCATGGACGTACTCAAAATAAGTCAATGTTGACGACCTGACCAAAGTGATTATTAAACTCTTTTTTACAAAAAAAAAAATGAAAAAAGTTTGAGGCTTAGTGTAACACCTCGGAAATCAGACTTAGAAAACTGCAGCAGAAAAACACTAGAAACAGTGAACCACGACAGGGTTCACGGACCGTGAAAGGGACCACGGGCCGTTGACCTGCCCGTGGAGTCACACCCTCCCAGCAGTGATGGACCACAGAGCCCTTCACGGGCTGTGGACCACCACACGGGCCGTAATGGTGCTCGTGGGAGCCAAGCAGAGTTCACCAAGCCCAGGCGTCAGACCACGGGGCGTTTCACGGGACGTGGTCCTGACGACGGGCCGTGGTGGTGCCCGTGGAAGGCCACCCCAGAACCAGTAGCTACTGGACCAAGGACCACGACCAGCTTCACGGTCTGTGGTCCCTTTGACGGCCCGTCAGAGGGGCCGTGGTCGGCTGCGTCAAGTTTTAAGTCAGGGGTCGTTTGGTATGTTTCCCTATGTGTTGGACCTCTAAACTACATCGTTTAACCCCTAAACTACGTGGTTTTGGTCAGTTTTAGCCTAGAAACTAAGTTATAACCTAACCTAATCAATCATTCACCAAAAAATCATCGATCTTAGAGCAAAACAAGAGGAAAAAATCAAGCAGCCCTAGTCCAAGAACGCAGCAAGGTTTCTTCAGTTCCAGCCCCGAAATCGAAAGATTTCTCCGTAAAATTCGTCACCAGGTATGTGGGATTTCACTAGTGGGTTCATTTCACCCATTAGGTCCCTAGAATTCAGTCTAATTCTTGATTCCCTTAATATTATCTAGACCTAGGGTTTTAGCTGTTAGAATGATCCAAAGCAGATTATCATATTGTTGCTTAGTTTCTTGCATGATATTCAAAACCCTAGTGGTGTACATTCGTTTAGTTCATGAATTACACTAGCTAGGACAGTTTAAACAGATATACATGCCTCAGATATTAAATGTCTCATTATTAGTATTACAATGTTGCATTTGCAGTTAGCATGTCAGAATCTCGAGCTATCCAGTTTATTTCAATTATGTTGTAATTTATACATTCTATTGGGAGTATGCTTAACACTGAGTTGGACTAAGGTCAGTCACCCTCATAGTCCCAGAACTATGTGCCCCCGTAGGTTTATAACTCCCTTCTATGGGCATTTAGTGATCACGTCAGTCATGCCTCTATACCCTCGGCAAGGTATATTGGGTCCTCTCGATGGGGCGTATACATCGGACTCCACGTTTAGCTCACGTGGTTTTATGTCGGTTATTAGTAGCTCCCACAGTCAGACTCTAGTGCATTTGACTAGGTTTTCAGTTATATTTCAGTATTCAGTTTCAACATGTTATGTATTTGGTCATTGCATTCAGTTTAGTTCATGTTCAGTATGTTCAGTATATTCTTCATATTCATCTTATATCATTGATCAGTATGCTTTATTCAGTTATGTATATATTGTTCATCTTTATTCTATCATGCATGCTCAGTACCTTTCGAGTAATGACGCATACTCTGCGCTACATCTTCTCGTGATGTAGGTTCAGATCCTCAGCATCCGGATCACGCATAGATCGATTCCCGATCTCCAGTTCAGTAGCATCAGTGGTGAGTCATCATTCGTCGAGGACGATAGACATGTTTTCCATTACTTTCAGTCTTTCAGTTTCAGTTTTGCTAGAGTTAGCTGGGGGCATGTCCCAGCATCTCTAGTCAGTTAGAGGCTTTTATTCAGACATAGTTTAGATTCAGCTTTAGTTGAGTTTGATTTTCCAGTATCATTAATATCTTATTTAGTATTATATATTCAGACTTAGAATGGGTATTCCCCATTATTAAGTTTATCTCATGTTTAAGCTTCCGCACAATATTTCTTTTAAGTATGCTTATGATATGCCAGCTCAGGGTTAGCTTGGGGTCACTCGTGATCCTAAGTCCCGTATTTACGTCAAGGGGTAGCCTCGGGGCGTGACACTTAGAGCGTCTTTTATTTCCAAATCAAATCTCTACATGGGCTGGCCTAATAAAGACCCAACCCATTAAAAGAAATAAAACAAAGCAAAACTAAAAGAAAAGCTAAAAAATAAAATGAAATATCTGGAAGTATGACAACAACACTTTTTAAAAACAGTTATCAGAGGGAAGAGATGTTGGTGGCGGCGGTAACAACATCATCTTCAGTTAATCTGACTCCTCTGCAGAGTTCTGCTAACTCGCATAAATTAAGAATATCACATCAAGCATATCGTTAAGCTTTATGAGGTGACACGCAAATAAAGTATTTATATCCTAACTAAACCTTCAATTCCACTCTCTTGAAATACTTGAATCTAGTTTTGTGAGCTAATTTTTTTGCACAGATTATTGTTTGCATGCAATAAAGATCGATCTTTTTAAGCCAAGAATCTTGTGGTCTGGATGATGCAAATGAAACCTCAAATAAAATCATTTATTTCTTTTATAAATCTAAATTCGTTGGATTGAAATTCAAAAGATTTTATACTACCATCAAAATCCAAATCTACAAAAAGATTACTCATACTAATCTTTTTAGTACCCTTCTTAACTTTCTCCTCTAATGGATATTCATAATATTCATAAAATATGTTATTTTAACTCCACAAATTCTGATTTTATACCATATATAACAATTCAAAGCTCTTACCAGTTGCATGATATATTAACCATGATTTCAAATTAGTCAGACCTCAGGATAGATATGACACTCCGAATGAGAAATCAACAAAAAAAGTATTCTAATTCATAATAATAGAGATATATAGCATCATAATCATATATGTATATGTTACACTAGTACATCTTTAACACTTACCAAATTTGAAAGTAATATTTGGACAGGTCAAGTACATAACTAAAGAAGTACTATATTGTATAACTTTAGTCTTGTAATAAGGTGATTTATTTCTTCAATAATATTATTTCTTCTATAATAAGAACTATAATATAACTTTATCCTTTGATTTTCTTCTAAACTTTTTTAGAAATTTTCTCAACAAGGCTCTGAAGTATCTCCTTTGTTAATGGCTTCTCATAGCATTCATCAAGCCCAGCTTCCATAAATTTTTTGCGATAATCTTCATTATCATCTGGAGTTGTTATTCCCACAATCATTGTAGTAATCCCCATCAATCGAAGCTTTTTTGTTGCCTAATAATGGAAGAAAGAAAAAAAATGTTCAATAAAATAAAAATATAGTTCTCACATAAATAAACGTTATGTTGTTTGGATTTTTCAGAAAATATGCACGTGTGTTACACGTGTATATCGAGTCATATCATATCATTAAAACAAACATTCGAGTAAACAATTAGGCATAAAATTAAGATTAAATTGTAATTAGTTAGGAATTAATTACCTCGATACCATCCATAATAGGCATAGTTGTGCTCATTAGGATTAAATCAAAACGCATTTATGTTTTATCATGAATATTGAATGCCATAAATCCATTTCTTACTCTCAATGTCTCCACTCCGAGCTTTTGAAGACATAATATATATGAATTTTGAAATATATCATCATTAGCCACAATAAGTACACTTAGTTTTTTCACCTCATTCAACTTCCTCTTACCCTTTGAAGATGAAGCACTTGAAGACATTTTTCTGTCAAAAAAATATAAAAAAAAAATTAATTATACTTTATAATTTGCAATAAAAAAAAACATAATTAACATTGTTCTAATTATACCTTTCTTTGTCTTTTGAGAGAAAAAAAATATATTTGAAAACAGATTATACTACAAAAATGTTTTGATGTTCATTTAAATAGGAGTCTCATGGTAAGTTTTCATAAATAAAATTATTCAAAATTTTCTATTGAAAAATTAATAATAGCAAATTGAATGAAATGAAGTAATGCTCAAATTTGTTGTGGAAAGTTGGAAAGAGCAATTGGATAAGAGTGTTTTTACCTCTTTCTAAAGAGGTATATTCTTGAACGAAAATATTTAAATTTCTTGAATATATTGACTTTTGATATTTTTTAATTATTGTAGACCTTATTTTATTGTAAATTAATTTTTTGGCACGTGCGTTGTACGTATATCGAGTCATATAGAAAAAATTTAAAATCTTTTTTCTAATTTTGAAAGCACTTTATACTAGAAAAATGTTTTGATGCTCGTTTAAATAGAAGTCTCATGGTAAGTTTTCATAAATGAAATTTGTCAAAATTTTCTATTGGAAAATTAATAGTAGCAAATTGAATTAAATGAAATATACTCAAATTTGTTGTTGCATAGTTGAAAGGAACAACTAGATAAATTTGATGTTATTGCATTTAAGAATATTTTTTTTCCTCTTTCTAAAGAGGAATTGTTGAAAGAGGGTATTTAAATTTCTTGAACATATTGACTTTTGACATTTTTAATTATTGTAGACCTTATTTTATTGTAAATTAATTTTTTGGCACGTGTGTTGTACGTGTCTATCGACTATCGAGTCATGTTGAAAAATTTCAAGACCTTTTTTCTAATTTTGATTTTAGCATATTTTTATATTTATTAAATATTTCCCAAAATTTACTTAACATTCTTTAACCCAAAACTCAATTCGGTATACAACAATTTACACCATGTATACAACAACACATAAATTTCACATTTTATTTTTACAAAAATGTTGAAAAACTTGATACACTATTATATTATAAGAAGTATTTGTACATTTATATACAATAATATACAATTTGATACACTATTATATTAAAAAACTGCTTTGTCTTTTTTCTTAAATTTAAGCACCAAATTCATCTAAAAACACTTTAAAACTACACCAAATCACCCAAAATTCTAGATTTAGACTCCTCAATATGTAGCTGATTTTTTGCAACAATACTAACTCGAAACAGAGTTTATTTGCAAAAATTTAACTTTCAAACTTTGAAGTTTTTCGAACTTCACTAATAGTTGAACATCAATCCCCTGTTGGATTTGGTGAAAGAAAAATTAATAAGAATACGTTGTTAGTAATAGTGGAATTCCATTATGAAGTAAGGTGGAATATAAGTATCTTTGGTTAAAATATCTTATATACAATATTAGAGATTGGAATAGTGATTTATATCCCCATAATTTTTGGCAACCAAACAGCCCTTTAGTGTTCATATTTGAGGAAAGAAATTGATGATTGAGTTAGATTCGATATTTATTTTCTTAACCTGTCAAATAGGTGTATTTCTTGAAATAATAGAAAAAATTAAATAATAAAAGATGACTTACAAAACTATTCAAATTACCAAAAACTTAAGATGTATAATTATTTTAATTTTTTTATTAGTGACTAAACGCTTTTTAAAAGTGTGGAAACATGGGATGTAGGGTTTTCAACTATCACTTAAACAACCCACGATTATTATCCACATGCCACATGCTTAATTATCACTAATCATATTTAATTTTTAAGATAAATATAATTAATTAGCACTAAATATTGAAGGAGAATATTAAAAAACAACAGATCCAAGATTTTAAGCTAGAACAGGTTATGGTATAGACTATTAATATATATTAAGTGTTTTTAAAAAAAATATATAAATACAGAATTTGAGTTAAAGCTACTAATTTTTTAACCAAATTTGTAAATAAAGATGTCACAACCAAATAATCTCACTGAAATTTCACTGAAAAATGCATAGTATTCTCAGCCCAAAGATATTTTAATTGAATCAGTAAGAAAAGAAAAAACTATATATCCGTGTATCGCGGAGCGAGAAAAATTAGGATTCATAAGGAAGTATTATGATGTTTGGTATAATCATTAATATAGAAATCTAACCTTATTACAAGTCATAATTGGACAACTCACGCTCATAAAAAATCAATTGTATATATATACAATTAATTTGATCCAAATATAATTTAAATTCTAAGAAGTAATTGATTAAATTTGGCTTAGATCTAAATTGATTTTAATCTTAAATTTAGTTCATTATTTCCAATATTAAATATATATTTTGTGTAATTAAAAATATATTATATAATCTACAAATGGATAACTTTATATAAAATAGTTTTTGAAAACATAAGGTTATTGTATAAATGAAGATTACTTTAATTTGTGGTCTTATTTCTTATATCCATATTATAATGAATTGAACAGTTATATTTATGAGGCACCAAATCCATCTCAAATTATTGATTCACCAAGGTTTTTTTTAAAATAAATGATAAAATTGTATATATATATATATATATATATATATATATATATTTTATATTGAGATTATTTTTTTTGGATAATACCACTTTTGATCCATAAGTTATGGGTAAATTTTGTTTTGGTCATTGTGATATACTTCTCAACATATTTAACTTTAAATGAATTAAAATATGTATTTTTTAAACAGTTATGTAGAAAATGTGTGATATTTAACTATTTGTATAACTATATTATCGTGAAATACGGAATAATAATATAAATTTAAATAGGATATTAGTGATTAAATTGTGGGAAAATTAGTAATTATGGTAAATTTGTGAATATCACAAGAAAAAGGGATTAAAATCGCATAATTTAATTAATTGAAGATTAAAGGTCTTATTTATTTGTCCTTAATAGAGGTTTGAATCTAAATGGTCATACTTTAGGTTATTAATTGCATTTGTTTACATTAAAATTTAAGCAATTATTTAGTCTGAAAAGATCTTTATCATTAATATATCAAATAAAGATCTTATTATTAATATCATTAAGTGATATTTTTGCATGGATAATTTATATCATCATTGTGTCCATAATCACCGGTTGTCATTACTAACTATCTTTGTCATCATAATCATACCGTCATAACGATTAATTACCATCATTATCACTAACCACCATTGTCACCACAACCATCATTACTGTCAGTTGCTACCACACCTATCAGC
The DNA here is from genome assembly GCA_029582245.1 of Solanum etuberosum. Lineage (NCBI taxonomy): Eukaryota > Viridiplantae > Streptophyta > Magnoliopsida > Solanales > Solanaceae > Solanum > Solanum etuberosum. The sequence goes on from JAJONR010006338.1 coordinate 16,301, forward strand.
TTCATCATTTTATAATTATGTTCATTGTCCCCACTACCCCACTATCGTCGCCATCATCATAACTAGCACTATTGCCAACTATTACCAATATCATCGTCAACCACCACACATTTTTCAGTCATCACCACTATTACCAATCGTCACTATTGTGTCAATCGCTACAAATCCATCACCATCATTACTAGCCACTAACACCAACCATTACTTAGCCACTAGCACCAACCACCACCACGTTTGTTCTCCGCCATCATTAACCAAATATAAATATTTTATTTGAAGTGTAAATTTATTATATTCAAAACTAAATAGATTATACATATTCAAACATTTAAAAAACAAACAGTCTTAATTATTCAATACTCATATCTAGAACCAACATCTTAATCACTCAATATACATTCAAATTCAAATATCTTAATCTTAATACAAACAAATAAACCTCAATATGCTTTTAACATATAACTAAACATCAATATTTTTAATAATATATACCTCTTGACCTTTACAAAAGTAGACAATAGCCGTTGGGGACCTTAATATATATATTAATCATTGAATTTTATAAAAGTTTTATTTTTTAAAACATAACTTGTAAAGTACGAGAAAAAAACGAAATAGATCCACTTTCTGGATTATTGCCGATGTAATCATAAAAAGTGAATTTTTCAGGGATCCCAGAGCCTTGAGATCTTTCTTTTGCTATTCTCGAGCAGCTCTAGGAGTTCCCGTTCTCACTTTTCTTGATCTTCCAAGCTTGAAGTTCGCTTGCTTTGAGAGAGGAGAGAAGCCCCCATCGCAGGGTCCCAATTTTCCTCTATCCGAAATAGTTGGGGGAATCTTTTTTCATAAGAAGAAATGAAAGTATGGTACATTTTGTTAAATTTGAAGCCCTTGATTTTATAAAAGATATCAAAATATCTGCCCCATATTATGGGCCCAAATGGACAAATCATTAATTCGAATTTTATGACATTGTCAGAAAAAAAAACTTTTATTGGAAAACGTTAACCAACGGATAAAATTTCCAAGTATTGGTCAAAAATTCAGATTCAAAATTATTATTATTTTTATTAAATTCATCATTCCCTACCCCACCCCCCACAAACTCCACTAGAGTGACATTCAGAAATATTTTTACAAAAATGGTACATTATATTTGGGATGCAATTCGAAATAGTTCCTTAAATATATTTTTGAACAGTTTGAATAGGCGATTGAATATAGATTTGATTATACTTTAAAATAAAGATTTTAAGAATTAAAGTTAAGAAAATAACTATTTCACTGGAAAAAATTGAAGTTTTGTAAGTGAATTTTTTTCTCACTACTTGAATAACTCATCTTACAAAAATTATCCAACACATAACTAAACAATGTGTTTAAAGTACTTTTTGGAAGAACTTTTTTTTTTTCATGTCCAATAAACCCTTTGTAAAATTGTCAAAAGTGAACATTTATTTGTTTTTATCGAACGTTTAAAAAGATTTTGTTCATTAAATTTGAGGAAAATTATGAAAAAATAATTTAAACAAAACTAACATAAAAGTGTTGCACCTCAAAAAATTACATCAAATCATAGAAATACAAATCCCCCCACCCACCCAAAGTTTCATAAAATTTAGCAAAGGGAAAATTGTTAAATATTAGACAGAGACTAAAAGTGTTCACATTTGACAAATTTAAAAGACTAAACTGTCAAGAAATATATTTAAGGGACTATTTTAAATCTACATTGAGCATAAGTGACCATTTTTGTTAGTTTCCTCAAAGTTGAGATGGCATCTTCCATTTTGTATATTTTCTATATATACACACATAATATACTCATAATTTCCCATCAACTTGCCTAATAGTTGTTTGTGTGGACGACTACTCATTTTCTTCTTCTTTTTTCAAACTTGAAGTTCAACAAGTAAGTTTGTTCACATTGCAAATATTGTTTTCTTGATTAGCTGTTTTTTTCTTCAACATTTTGTATGTATATTAGTTGTAGTTCCATTGAGTTTTTGCTGTTTTATTGAGATTTACAAGATTGTTCTAGCAGAAGGCTGAGGGGGGTATGTGACAAAAAAGTTTCTTTTTTTCCCCCACATTCTGTATGTTTGTTTTGTTAACTATAGTACTGTTTAGTAGTTTTTTTGAGTTTTGCTATTTTTATGAGCTTTTTAGTAGACTGTTCCAGCAGAAGGTCCTTGAGGAGGGTTGGGGCTTGTATTCTTGATTTGTACTTTGTAACAAAAAAGATTCTTTTTTTTTCAACATTTTGTAGTTCTATTGAGTTTTGCTGTTTTTATGAGTTTTGCTAGATTGTTCTAGCAGAAGGCCATTAGGGGGGTGGGGTGGGGTGGGGTATGTGACAAAACTGTTTCTTTTTTTTATTCCACATTTTGTATGTTTGTTTTGATAACTAGAGTATTTAGTAGTTTTATTGAGTTTTGTTATTTTTAGTAGATTCTTCTAGCAGAAGGTCCATGAGGAGGGATGAGGTTAGCTTGTATTCTTGATTAGATGTTTTTCCTTTCCTTTAAGATTCTTTTTTGTCAACATTGTGTAGTTCCATTGAGTTTTGTTGTTTTTATGTGTTTTACAAGATTGTTTTAGCACAAGGCCATTGAGGGGGTATCTGTATGCTTGTTTTGTTAACTATAGTACTGTTTAGTAGTTTTATTGAGTTCGCTATTTTTAAGAGCTTTAAGCATAAAGTTCCATCAGAAGGCCCTTGAGGAGGGGGGAGGGGGTAAAAATGGGGAAAATGTGAATATACCCATGATGGGTTTGTGGTGTTTATCTTGTGGTCTTGATTAGCTTCTTTTTCTTTCTTTTTTACTATGTAACAAAAAAAGATTCTTGTATTCCCAACATTCTGTATTCTTGCTTTGATGACTGTGGTGTTTATCTTGTGATCTTGATTAGCTGCTTTTTCACTTTGTAACAAAAAAAGATTTTTTTTTCCCCAACATTCTGTGTTCTTGTTTTGATGACTATGGGTTTGTGGTGTTTTAGTCTGTGGTCTTGATAAGCTTCTTTTTTTAAAAAAAAATCTTTTACAACAAAAAAAAGGATTCTTGTTTTTACCAACATTCTGTAATCTTGTTTTGATGACTCTGGTATTTAGTAGTTTTATTGATTTTTGCTATTTGTATGTTTTTTAGCAGATTGTTCCAGCATAAGGATATTGAGGGTTTGTGAGAAAATGGGGAGAATGTCTATACCCATGATGGGTTTTGTGATGTTATGCCTATGGGCTGTGGTAGCAGAGGGAGGATATATGAAATACAAGGACCCAAAACAGCCATTGGGTGTTAGAATCAAGGACTTGCTGAAAAGAATGACTCTTGAGGAAAAGATTGGTCAAATGACTCAAATTGAGAGGATCGTTGCCACAGCTGATGTTATGAAGCAAAATTTCATTGGTATGCTTGTAATATGCATTTGGTTTTTTGAAAAAGGCACATCTATAGGCTATGTTACTCGGACTCCCCAAAAATGTTGCCGCACCTGTGTCAAATCCTCCAAAGAGATAATATCTTTGAATGATCCAACACATATTTTTGAGAGTCCTAGCAACATAGTCTATAGTTATGTGTATATTTGGTTACTTATTGTTGTCTTGCCTTTAAGAAAAAAAGATATTGATAGATCACTGTGGCCTAAGACTAAAAGTGAGTGAAATTTTGTTCTAATTCACGCATGGAGAGGGGGAAAAGGATTCTCTTAGATTCATTACTGTCTTGTATTTTGGAGTTCATCCTCAATATTTTTTCTGGCAGGGAGTGTACTGAGTGGTGGAGGCAGTGTACCTGCACCCAAGGCCACTCCTCAGGTTTGGACCAATATGGTAGATGGGATTCAAAAGGGTGCTCTTTCAACCCGGCTTGGGATTCCCATGATTTATGGAATCGATGCGGTTCACGGACACAACAATGTATATGGGGCTACAATCTTTCCTCACAATGTTGGCCTTGGTGTCACCAGGCAAGTAGAAACCTCAGTGATAATTAACGACTTTCAGACTTTCTTAAGTTCCTTTCCTTTTCATCTATTGATAATAACAAATTTGCTAATTTTATGCAGGGATCCTGATCTGGTGAAGCGTATTGGGGCTGCAACTGCACTTGAAGTTAGAGCTACAGGAATTCCATATGTGTTTGCTCCCTGCATTGCAGTGAGTTGATATGATTACACTTTGTGCATATGGTGCTTCTCTATGCATGTTATATCTAAATAGTTGTTTTATGGTAGGTATGCAGAAATCCTAGATGGGGCCGTTGTTATGAAAGTTACAGTGAAGATTATAGGATTGTGAAAAGCATGACTGAGATTATCCCTGGTCTGCAAGGAGATTTGCCAGCTAAATCTAAGAAAGGTGTTCCTTACGTTGGCGGAAAGTATGAAGCTTTATCCCTTTTTAGATCCTCGTCATTTCCTTGACGATGTGTTAGTTATGCTAGCAAATTCTTATGAATCATCTATGATTCTTTGACTATCAATGCTGATGTTGTTGTTTGTTGAACTTTCATATGATTAAGGACTAAGGTTGCAGCATGTGCTAAGCACTTTGTGGGAGATGGTGGCACGAAGAATGGTGTTGATGAAAGCAACACTATAATCAGCTCAAACGATTTATTTGACATCCACATGCCTGCATACTATGACTCACTCAGAAAGGGTGTTTCAACGGTAATGGTGTCTTACTCAAGCTGGAATGGAAGAAAGATGCATGCCAACCGAGACCTAATCACTGGCTTCCTGAAGAACAAGCTCAAGTTCAGGGTAAAGATGATCATTTCACTTCATTCTAAAATTCCGCCAGTTAAAGTAAAGTCGGGATATATTCCAGTATAACCCAACCTCATTTGGTCTTTATCTTTCAGGGCTTTGTCATTTCAGATTGGCAAGGGCTTGACCGGATTACTGACCCTCCTCATGCTAATTACTCTTATTCTGTTCAAGCTGGAATTACGGCAGGAATCGACATGGTTAGTTAGTCATATAAATTCGTACACGGATCTTTCGATCATCTTATCTTGGATATATTATACAAGTTCTTTATATTCACTATGACTATTTTGTCTATGCTTCAGATTATGGTCCCTGAGAATTATAAAGAATTTATCGATACTTTGACTTCTCAAGTGAAAGCCAATATCATTCCCATGAGCAGAATTGACGATGCTGTGAAGCGGATATTGAGAGTTAAATTTGTCATGGGTCTCTTCGAAAACCCAATGTCTGATCCTAGCTTGGCAAACCAACTCGGTAGCCAGGTAAAAAATGTCACCTTAGTTATCCCAATACTATGCTGCTCGGGCTTGTCGGGTGCATTTTGGATAGTCCGAGCAACATAGGTATAGCTCTTGCTTGTATTAGATTTAACCTGCTTCGTTGTCTTTTCTATAGGAGCATAGAGACTTAGCAAGGGAAGCAGTTAGGAAATCACTCGTGCTCTTGAAGAACGGAAAGACACCTAGTCACCCACTGCTTCCCCTTCCAAAGAAAGCACCAAAAATACTTGTTGCTGGAACTCATGCAGACAACTTGGGTTACCAATGTGGAGGCTGGACAATCCAATGGCAAGGCGTTGCAGGCAATGATCTTACAGTTGGTACGTTTTCACACTCTCGTATCATCTCTATTTTGACATGATGCAACAATTTCTACTATATGTCTGCCATCATTAGCGTTTGAACAGCACACAATGTGCGTGATTGATCAATTTCCTCCTCCTTTCTAGACATATTTTATCCATTTCTTCAGTTAAAAAACAACTTGACATCAAAAACATTCTTCCATTTTCTGAGGTATGTTGCTTAGACACTTCGAAAATGCTGATGGATGCGTGTTGGATCCTCCAAAAGTGGTGCAGTTTTGTTGGAACCGACATGGGTGTGTTAGCATTGTAGGAGTGTCCAAGTAACATATTACATATGTTTTTACACCAACTCTAACCTTGTAAATAATACTGTCAGTCTGTTACTCCCTCTCACACAACACATCATTCTTCCAGTTCTGATACGCGTTCCATAACTTGACAGGAACCACCATTTTATCTGCTATCAAGAAAACAGTTGATCCTTCTACACAAGTAGTCTACCAACAGAACCCTGACGCCAACTTTGTTAAGTCCAACAAATTCTCCTACGCCATTGTAGTCGTGGGTGAAGTCACATACGCAGAGATGTTTGGCGATAGCTCAAACCTTACAATAACTGAACCCGGCCCTAGCACCATCAACAACGTCTGTGGGGCAGTGAAGTGTGTTGTAGTCGTTGTCTCTGGCCGTCCAGTCGTGGTGGAGCCTTACATTGCCAAAATGGATGCTCTTGTAGCTGCTTGGCTCCCCGGGACTGAAGGACAAGGCGTTACTGACGCTTTATTTGGCGATTATGGCTTTACTGGTAAACTCGCCCGGACATGGTTCAAGTCAGTTGATCAGCTCCCTATGAACTTTGATGATTCACACAATGATCCTTTGTTTCATTTTGGATTTGGACTTACAACTAAGCCAGTGAAAGCCAACTACTAAACATGAAAATGAGTAATGCAATGTCATTTTGTCAACAATTTGTGCAAACATGGCTTTCAAGTAAACAAAAAGTGGTATAAACTTGCCACAAAATTAAGCCAGTAATCTTGTTATTTTATCATTCATTATTAAAGCTTGTGAATTTTGCCATGTAATATATATTTTAGCCTGAGAGTACTGTAATATTATGAACCTAAATTGGAACATTTATGAAAATGAGGCTTAGTTATTTTGTGTTGCGTCGATTTACAAGTTTGACAGAATTCAGTAGCTGCTTGGTTTTGGTGATCTACTACTAGTCCTTTAGCATATGAGCTCCAAAAAGCAAGTTGAGATTTTTGTAAAATTCCACTTACATAATTGATAATTTTAATAATTTTAAAGAAGTGGTGAAGAAGACTGATTTAGTTGAAATTATTGAGGCGTGAAAAATGTTAAAAGTATTTTATTTGGGTACCAGACCCAACTAGCAAGTGGTTAAAAGGGACCACGGGTTTGAAAGAAAGAATTTAGCATTTTGGTAAGTCAAATGTATGTATTTCCTATCTTTATCTCTGAGTTTTGTTTCTCATCCCTTTGGCATATAGACCTTCATTAACTACACTGTAAATCTCATCAATCAATATCAGGCTCCCTAAGAGAAAAGCCCAACGAATGTCAGATGCCAAGCTCGCACCTCATATTGACATACTCTCTCAAAATCATCTGCAAATAACATATATCATGTTACATAACCTTGAATATATCATATCAAATTATTTAAACGGCAGGAATAACCAAACTTACTTGAATATATTATGACTATATGTATTCAATCAATTATAAATTACAATTAAAAAAAATCTGAGTAATGCGATTAACATTTAATTAACACATAAAATTTGTAATATCAGATTTCAGCCTAGCTATATCAACTCATGTAAAAACATTTTTTTTTTTGTTTTGTTTTACATCACAAATACAATATTATTTTTCTTATAACTAAAATAAGAATTTATTAGTAACCGGACTAAAAAAGACCGTTGGAATATTATTTTTTCATATTTACCCTTCTTTTTAATAAGTTCCTTTTCGAGAAAGAGTATTAGTTTGAAAATAAATGAAAGGGTAAAAATAGAGAACAACATTTAATTTATGTCCAAATACAACATATTCCAACAATTTACTTAATATGAAGCATATAATATTTAGCTTTTTATACAGGTGATCTGATAATATAAAAATCGTTTAAATTTGCTTAGGGTATAAAAGTTAAATTCAAGAATAGTATCTTGTAGTAATTATTACTGACCATAAATCGACGAATATTTGTCTTAAAGTATAATTAATTATTTTCCTTTTAGGACACAATCTTATCTTAGAAAGAAAATTATAAACATATTTTCTAGCTAAATAAATAAGGTAAATAATTTTAAAAAATCCTACGTGTAAGCTATTTGTGTTTATCTTAAATTAATCTTGATCATAATCACTAATTAAATTTGTAGATATCATAATCATTTTAAAATACTAATACTACTCGAATACTATATTATAAAAGCTTCATAAAAATTCCAGTATGTAAACTAATTCACTAATTTCATCTGTTTTACTTGGTACGTTTTCTTTATTAATATTTGCTATTCACTATTTTGCATCTATATTTTGTACGATAATTATTTGAATTTCTGGGTGATTTTTTGTTTTGTTTTTACATGCATAATAATATCCTTTTCACTATTTTTCTTCTGTTTTTCCGCTTTTAATTTTGTTGTTAATCCATATATTAACAACAAAAATAATTGATCTGATTGATTAGGTTTATAATTTTAAGCTATTAGTGTGTAAAACTTGAAATCCTTTTTTTTGTTTGTATAACGATGTAAAAAATGGATCATGTATGTATTTTTATGCTATTAGTGTGTAGAATTTAAAATCTTATTTATGTTGTTTTAGTGTATAACGATATACAAATTGGATCGTGTATGTATTTTTATGTTACTAGTGTAGGGGTTGAAATATTTTTTTTGTTGTTTTAGTGTATTTAACGGTATAAAAATTGGATCTCGTATATATATTTTTATGTTGTTAGGGCGTAGAACTTGAAATCGTTATTTTAATGTAACAATATAAAAATTACTTACTTGCAGGACTATTCCATATCAAATTATTAAGTGATCAGCTATGAAATCAAGAACTGCAATCACTTTATTGGGACTTGTGCTACTATTCTCAACATGGGAATCATGCATGGCACAAGGAGGAGATTACTTGCTCTATAAGGATCCCAACAAGCCAATAAACGCGCGAATAAAGGATCTAATGAGCCGGATGACATTGTCAGAGAAAATCGGGCAAATGACACAACTCGAGAGAAAAAATATGACAACTGACATCATGAAAAAATACGGAATAGGAAGTCTACTAAGTGGTGGTGGAAGTGTGCCAAAACCTGAAGCAACAGCCCGGGAATGGGTTGATATGGTGAACGAATTTCAAAGAGGAGCATTGTCTAGTCGGTTAGGGATACCTATGATTTATGGGGTTGATGCTGTTCATGGACATAATAATGTTTATAAAGCTACTATTTTTCCTCATAATATTGGACTTGGTGCCACTAGGTATGTTTTCTTGATATTTTTTAACTTTTATACACGGACAATTCAGTAATTTTAAAAGCATAGAGTAAGTTATCATCTATAGTTAAAGTGCCTTTCCAAACCCCCATCACACCAAGACGGTTTTAAAAAAAATGTTAAGAGTGTCTTTCTTTAGTAACAGTCTTTTTCGCTCGAAAACTATATTGGACTTGGTGCGACTAGGTAAGAGTGCCTTTTCAAACCCCCACCAAGAGGGGTTTTTAAAAGATGTTAAGAGTATCTTTCTTTAGTAGCATAGCCCTTTTCACTCGAAAATTATATTATGTAGACAAAAAAAATCTTTAAATGATTTTCTTATATGTTTACGTTTTTATATTATTTTTTTGTTATAAAAATAATTACCCTTAGTAAATGTCACTAAATTATGATCTTGTATTAGAAAAAAAAATATTTAATTTTCTCAAATTACATAATAATTTGTATTTTTTTTTTGCTTTAATTTTTGTAGAGATCCCGAACTTGTGAAAAGAATTGGTGTAGCAACAGCTCTTGAAGTTAGAGCTACTGGCATTCCTTATGCTTTTGCTCCATGCATTGCGGTATAATTTAATACGTTATAATAGATTATAAATTACTATCAGATTATCAATTAATATTTTTATTATTTATAATAATATAATTATTTTATAAGTGATCTGATGGTACGAATATTTTCGCAGGTATGTAAAGACCCAAGGTGGGGTAGGTGCTATGAGAGCTATAGTGAGGATCCACAAATTGTGAAACAAATGACTGAAATTATACCTGGTTTACAAGGGGACTTACCTACTAATATAGTAGGCATTCCTTATGTTGGTGGAAAGTAAGTTAATTTACATTTACATATCTTACCTTTTTTGGGATCTTTAACATTTTTAGTCAGTCGATTAAAAATAATATTTTTATGATATAATAGATTGTAGTCGTTGTTTGTGTATATTTGATGTATAGTAAGTATATAATCAATGATTATAGGGGTAAAGGATACCCGAACTTCGAAAATTATTAGGGTTAATTTCTCACTAGGGGCATAAAGGGGTCATCTGAACCCCTTCGTAGAGGTTTATGGTCACTAAAAGGCGTAACGGGTTCTTCTGAATTCCTTTAGTCTTAAAATTTCACTATATATATGTTTTTTTTTCATTCTTGACGTATTTCTCTATACTTTAACTCCCACCCCCCTTCTTTTTTTTATTTAATTGAATATGAACTTGTACATTTGTTACTTGACCAGAGGATCTTTCAGAAATAGTCTTTCTACTTGGGGTAAGGTGGTCAACATACACTTTACCCTCTTTAAAACTCACTTGTGGAAATACACTAGTATGTTTGTTGAATACGAACTTGTACATTTGTTACTTAAGCCGAGAGTCTTTCGGAAACTTGTCTCTTTTGGTAGGGGTATGGTTTGTGTATACCCTACACTCGTTAGACCCTATTTATGAAAATACACTGATATGTTGTTGAATATGAACTTGTACAATAATTGTTTTTTTTGTAGGGAAAAGGTAGTGGCATGTGCAAAACACTTTGTTGGAGATGGTGGCACAATAAAAGGGATAAATGAGAACAACACATTGGCTGATTGGCACACATTGTTAAGCATTCACATGCCTGCTTATTATCATTCAATCATCAAGGGAGTTTCTACTATTATGGTTTCATATTCAAGTTTGAATGGAGTTAAAATGCATGCAAATCATGATCTTGTTACCAATTTCCTCAAGGGCACACTAAATTTCAGAGTAATTTCACTTTTTTTTTATTGTTTATTTTACATATATACAATGTTCAGTAGCTATATTGAAGTCTGATTATACGCACCCTAAAGTTCCCTACCGAAGGAGACTCTATTCCAAGGTCTCGACTTCTGGTTAAGGATGAAGAAGTACTTACCACTCCACCACAACCTTGTTGCTCAATACTTAATTGTTTTTTTGTTTGCCACTTGGTGTCCATTCCCATATTGGGGCTCGATTAATTCGGAATCGCGTTGAAAATACCGTTTTGGAGGGCTAAATTGCTCCCTAGAAAAGGCGACTCGATTCCCAAGGGTCAAAAGCTCGAACTTCAGAGTTCTGATTAAGGACAAAGGTGACTCCATTCCAAGGGTCAAAACCTCGAACTTGAGACCTCTGATTAAGGACAAAGGTGACTCCATTCCGAAGGGTCAAAAGCTCGAGAACTCGAGACTTCTGATTAAGGATGGAGGGGTACTTATCATTCTACTACAATTTTTAGTGATAGTTGAGAACTAATAGTTTTGATTTGTTTTTTTTAGGGATTTGTTATCTCAGATTGGGAAGGAATTGACAGAATTACCTCACCACCTCATTCAAATTATACACACTCAGTGTTGGCTGGGGTTCAAGCTGGCATTGACATGGTTAGCTTTTTAGTACTCTCTCTAGTCCTTTACATATGTTGTTTAGATTATTGGTGTTGTAATTCTTCTGATTTTTTTCATATGTCGTTTAAACTTTTGATGTTGTACTTCTGATCTTTCTCGTATGTCGTGTAAACTTTTGATGTTGTACTTCTTTTGATCCTTTTCTCGTATGTCGTGTAAACTATTGATGTTGTACTTCTTCTGATCTTTCTCGTATGTCGTGTAAACTTTTGATTGTTGTTTAAGCTTTTGATATTGTACTTCTTCTGATCTTTTTCATGTCTTTTAAACTTTTGATGTTGTACTTCTTATGATCTTTCCTCAAATGTCGTTTAAACTTTGGTGTTGTACTTCCTCTGATCCTTTTTACATGTCGTTTACACTTTTGGTGTTCTACTTAATTTGATCTTTTTTGTATGTCATTCGAACTTTTGATGTTCATATGTCGTTTAAACTTTTGGTGGAGTACTATCTCTAGTCTTTTTTATGTCTTTTTATATGTCGTAGCGACAAATATTTTGGACCAAATTAAATTGATCGATAAAAAGGATCGAGAGAGTATGTACTATGTTAAGATGTTATGAAATTTGAATTTCATCTGATTATTTTGTGGTTTTTTTGCAGATCATGGTCCCTTTGAACTATACAGAATTCATTGATACATTGACCTCTTTGGTGAAAAATAATTTTATCCCCATGACCAGAATTGATGATGCTGTGAGGAGGATCTTGAGAGTCAAATTCACCTTGGGTCTTTTTGAGAATCCTTTGGCTGATTATAAACTAGTTAAACACATCGGAAGCCAGGTCAGTCTTGAAAACCGAACAAAAAAAACAGTCTGATGCATGAAATATCTCGTGTTTTCCATAAATGCACAAAGTGTCTTGTGTTGTTCTGGAAAAATGCTGTCGTGTTCACTCAATGTTGAAACAGAACAGAAACAAAAACGACAGTCAAATGCATGAAGTATCTCGTGTTGTTCTGGAAAAATGTTGTGTTCACTCACTTTTGAATTAAAAAAAAAAAACTGTTCTGGAAAAATACTGTCGTGTTCACTCAATTTTGAAACAGAACATAAAAAAGAACATTCTGATGCATGAAGTATCTCGTGTTTTCCATAAATCCACCAAGTGTCTTGTGTTGTCCTGGAAAAATGCTGTCATGTTCACTCAATTTTGAAACAGAAGACAGTCTGATGCACAAAGTATCTCGTGTTGTTCTGGAAAAATTTTGTGTTTACTCAATTTTGAAACAGAACTATATCTTAAAAGATGTTATTCTAGTACTCTTTCTGTTTCATTTTATGTGACGCTATTATTATTATTATTTTTGGAACAGGCACATAGAGAATTAGCTAGAGAAGCAGTTAGAAAATCACTTGTGTTATTGAAGAATGGGGCAAATGCTAATGACCCTATGCTACCATTGCCTAAAAAGGCATCAAGAATATTAGTAGCTGGAAGTCATGCCAATAATTTGGGCTATCAATGTGGTGGTTGGACAATTACTTGGCAAGGAGTTGAAGGAAACAATGTCACAATAGGTATATATTTCTTACTCTTGTCAAACTAAGACACGTAAAATGAAACAGATGGAGTATAGTATGACTTTTCGATTTTTTTTCAGGTACTACTATCTTGGATGCTATAACAGCTAGTGTTGATTCAAACACGGAAGTGGTGTATAGTGAGAGTCCCAGAACGGAGTTTTTAAAGTCGAACAACTTCTCATACTCAATTGTGGTGGTAGGTGAGCTACCTTATGCAGAAACAGCAGGAGACAGTATGAATTTGACAATTACTAAGGGAGGAATTGACACAATGAGCAATGTATGTGGCAACACAAAGTGTGTTGTGGTGCTAATTTCAGGCAGGCCATTAGTTGTGCAGCCATATTTGAGCAACATTGATGCACTTGTTGCTGCATGGTTGCCTGGCTCTGAGGGTCAAGGTGTGGCTGATGTGTTGTTTGGTGATTATGAGTTTAGAGGAAAGTTGTCAAGAAGTTGGTTTAAGAATGTGGATCAATTGCCTATGAATGTTGGTGATAAAGATTATGATCCACTTTATCCTTATGGATTTGGGCTCACTACAACTAAAGTTCAAGATCAAGTAGCTTCTAGATAGACAATTAGAGATGTTGAATTACTAATGTTTTTGAACTAGTTTTTGGTTTTGATTTTCACTTTTATATAATATGTTTCAAAATGAATTTTGGTCTTTTAATATTTAGTAAGGTCTAAAACAGTGGAAATATATGAAATACTTTAGAACAGACCAAGTCAAAATTGGCTCAAACTAAAATTAAGCCAAGAGAGGCTGCTGCTAAAGCAAATGACAGGACAAGGGTAAGCCAGCAAGATACTATTTCTTTTTTATTCAACTATATATTAAAGTTCATAAATATTTATCAAAATGATTTGACCAGTCACTATCCCTCGTATTATGGGAGTTTCTCATCTTGAAATTCCATCTCCCTTACTTATAGGTGCTCGTTCTATTTTGATTTGAGGCTCTCGAGGTACATATTGCTGGTCCTTTAAGTGTTTCGATGGTTCAAACAAAGAAAAGATTATGATTTTTATCATCACCTTAACTCCCATTTAGTCATAAGGGATGGAATTAGAACAAAGTTAATCTCACAAGCAGAGTCAATATTTGAAGGTTATGAATTTTGAACTTGAAACAGAACTCGGCAATAGTTTTGAAGAGTCGGAGCAACTTAGGCTAAATGAACATAGAGGTTCTGAGTTAACAAACTAAGACATTCAAAGACTTACTCCCTAATGTACACATTTGACATCATAGCATGCAGCAGTTACTCTAGTAGTTAATGTGCAATACATGCAAGTAATATAGCACTTTGCTAAGCAAAACATTATAACATGAAGTTGTAAAGGTCTACACAAGCACTACAAATATAGCATGCCGTTTCAAAGACGGACCAAAAAGAAAAGGCACCCTGATGCACAAAGCATTCCGCGTTCACACAGGGTCAAGGGAAGAGACGCATGCCAAGGGATTGTGGTGTAGGCAGCCTACCCTGACGCAAGCATCAGTGATTGATTCCACAGCTCGAACACGAGGCCTGTGGGTCACATGGGGATAACTTTATCGTTGCTCCAAGGTTCTCCTTCATGCTGCTCAAAGACAATTGCTCAATATTAACTGTGGAAAAGCCTTATGCAGAAGATATAAGGCATACTCTTCTAAGGGTAGGAGATTCTGAATGAAATTGCAACACATGCTTTAAAAAGGACAACATACTGCAATTTGAACACACTTAACATGAAAGATACTCACAAATGGTTCCTTTGTAACATACATGATAAAACTTCAAAAACTGGTAGTGAGCATTTCACTGTTGGGTCATATTATCTACACAACAACAATTGACCATATAATATCATCAAGTCATATAAGCATTGACATGTGACTAAAAGGTTTCAAACAGACAGGTGCAAGGATCAATAAATAAGCATTTAAATGAGTGGCATCATTGAATAAATTCGGTCTTTACATTCATTTAATGAAAACTACAGGTTGCAATCAAAGTCAATAAAGCTACACAATGTTTCCTAGAGCTATGTGGCTCAGTCTTTCCAAAAATGTTGCTGCACCCGTGTCAGATCCTTCAAGAATGCACTACTGTTGGAGGATCCGACATGCACACAACAATGATTTCAAAGAGTCCGATCATCAGTCCTAGGGCATACTTCAATGGACCTTTATGATTTCAATGTAGGAAACTAACAGAACTTTTAAATATGCCAGTTAAGTTTACTCTGAATAGATGGGAACATGCATTTAGTCAACTGAAGAAGCACACATAATGGCATTTTATACTCAAATACACCAGTCACAAAGTCATCAATATAATTTGAAACCGCGTATCACTAAAACAATCACTGCCTCATCCAGCTTTTTAAGAAGGGCCAAGTTTTATAAAAGTTTCAGCACTAAGAAAGTGCAAGTGCTGTAATATCAACACGATAGCAACCAAAAAAAAAAAAGAGGATCTCATTGTATTTTTGTCGGGATTTTTTAAGCAGCTAAGTCTTCATTTAAACTAAATTTTACATCTGTCTAACTTAACTTCGAAGAACAAATAGCAAACAACCAAAGAAAGATTGCACAGAAGAATAGCGGCATAGCTGAATACACAACAGGACCAATCAGATGGCTGATTTAGAAAGTACAAAAGAACTACGTATCAACGGATGAAGCATCAAACAATGAGGCAATTGATCTATGAATATATGAACAACACATATGATTAGCACAACTACTACTTTTATCAGAAAGTTTAGTACACCAACAACTTGTGCTAAAGCAAGAAGCAACCTCTTTTGACAATTATGGTGTTAGGGCCAGCTAAGAAGCAACTTATACATTAACAACTAAAAACCAGCAAGCAGCTACTCAATAACATGCTACGAGACCCAGATCACATTTAAATTAATCAAACAGTAGAATCACATGTCAGCCCACACATAAGAGATGAGAACCATAATACAAACCTCGTAAGATCAGCAAAATATACACATGAATGAACTAAAGCAGAATGACACTTGAGCAAAAAATTAACTAGGGTTCAACGAGCATGACTCAGCCGATTTTAATTTCAAGAAAGAAAAATAAGAAAATATGTCCTAAATTCTCACCAACTAAATGATGTTTAAAGGCAGCATGCTTAACACATGCAAGTCGAACAGGGAACATAGGAAACGGTGTTTCCAGTGGCGGACGGGTGAGTAATGCATAAGAACCTGTACAGTAATGGTATAACCTCTTGTGAACTTAAGTGGACAGGGGCGACTACGTAAAATGTGGAAACTCGGCTATGTTTCAAAGAAAGGACAATGGGCTAATATCTTTTTCTTATGTGGTGAAGTTGGTATGAAAGGGTGGCAGAAAACTGCACAATGGTTGAGGAGCTATGTGAAAATTTGACTGCTCACAATCTGCAGACAATGATTTACCAGAGAACTTGAGCTCATTTGCAGCTAAAGTAGAATCAATTGGACCCTATATGTCTGAGCAAATTTGGCGAAGCATAACCTATATTGGCAAAGCCTGGTCTACCTCTAATTACATTAGACTACCACACAAACTAGTGAAACAGTATCAGTAAAATCCAAATGTTATCAGCTTACACATAAGTAACAACAAGCTATTATCAATCTCCACTTTCTAGATAAACAATCAAATTTCTACACATAACAGCAATAACACCAAAATTTAAGTAAACAACATACAAAAGGATCAATCATCAGCCGCCTCTGTAGACTTCCCTCCAAACGGATCGTGAGAAGTTTCAGTATCCTGACCAATGTGACGTTGCACAAGGCGCTGCAGATCAGCCATAACCTTCTGCTCACGCTTAGCCTTCTCCTCATAGTTAAACATGGCCAACGCTCGCTTGTCTTCAGCACTGTAAACTTGGTTTTCCTTTCTGATACGAATAGCATTCATCCTCTGATGCCTACTACCACTCATCACATAGCCAAGACCCTCGAATTTTGAAATCTCATCAGCAGAAAGACCCACTTCACCTCTTCGTGGAATACGCTTCCCTTGCTGAACATATTGGGCAATAGCATCACCTTCACCAGGCCTAAGTGCCCCACCATAGCTGATATGCCCTTCAGCCCTTGGCAAGGGCATTGGACCAACTGGGGCCTCATCTTCAAAATTACTCCTCTTCCTTGCCTCAATCAGTTCTTTAAATTCAAGCACCTCACCATTAACTTCATCTATCATTGCTTCATCAGCCTTCGTCTCATTAATTCCAGCATCATCATTCAACTCCAAGCTCTTTTCTGGTATGTCACTATCCCCTTCCTTCTTTTTCTTACTCTTCAAAGCACTCTTTTGTTTCTTACTAGCATCAGAATCATCAATTTCACCATCTTCACTTTCGCTCTTGCTGTTACTCTCACTCTCACTTGAATAGCTTTTCTTTTTGCTTCTTTTCTTCCTGCTACTACTACCCCTTTTATGTCTCCTGCTACTCTCTTTTCTCTTCGACTTTTTCCTTCTTTTGTTCCTTTCTTCTTCTGGTGATGAATCATCAGCAGACTCTTCCTCGGATTCACTCACACTTTTCCTTCTCGATCTCCTACTCCTACGTCTAGAGCTGGATTTCTTCCTCTTCCTAGATTTCCTCGGTTCAGAATCTGAAGCTTCTGAGTCAGAATCTGATGCATCTGATTCAGATTCGGAATCGGATTCACTTCCAGAAGACTTAGTTTTTGACCTCTTCACATCCTTTTTGGATCCATCCTCCTTCTTTACCATCTCGTCTTCGATTTTTTCTGCAATTTCATCAGGTTCTTCATATTCCGGCTCATTTTCTTTCCTAGGTGGACTTGGTGTGCAATTCCAAATACAATTCTTCAACTGTTTCCTCAATTTCTGACGTTTTAGCCTTCGGTACTCTTCAAAACTCAAGCCTTTAAGCTCCTCATCCGAATCAGAATCTGCAGTTCTTCCACTCTTATGATCTCGATCAAGGTATGGTTTCTTCCCCCGTCCAAATCTCCTAGGAGGTTCATTCGTTGGGCTTGGTCTACGGTACGAACGATCTGGAGAAAACGATCGCCGGTTGTTTCGTCCATTAGTATGTGACGCTTGCTGGCCTCTATATGGACTATAAACCGGACTCCGACTCCGACTCCGGCTACCGCTAACACTTCGGCTCAGGCTACGGTTTCGGTTTCTGATAGGACTACGGCTACGACTAGGACTTCGATAGCGGCGTCGGTTGTCGTAGTGCGAGCTCCGTTGAGGAGAGTACCGGCCGCCGTCACCGTCCCGGTGGCTCCGATGCCTGTCGTCGGGGATTTCTACGGCGGAGGAAAGCCTACCCATTTGGGAATTAGGGTATTGTAAATGAAAGAAGGCGGCCGGCGGGATTGTAAAATATAAGGTGTATGATTTATTATAATTTAATTTTTTAATTAAAAATATATTATATATTTTAATAATAACATATTCGATTTAGCCCGCAAATAAATATGCACAAGCAAAATGAATCAAAAGTGAACATTTCAAATATTTGATTATTAAATATTTAATATCACAAGAACTAAATTTAATAAGAGGGACAAAAAATGTCATTAATCTAACTTATAACAATAATAATTTAGTCAAATTTCACAAGTCAGTCTTAGAAGGATAGTGTGCAGAGTCTAAACCTTACCCCTATAAGGAAGATAGGTTGTTTCCGATAGATTATATGCCTAAGTAAAAACATTACAAAGCACATTGAAATAGAAATAATGAGAGTGAAGAAGCCAAGATAAAAATGCTAAAGAAAGCATGACAACGCATATTAAAAATGAAATAGTCACTACCACAAAATAATACAATAAGACAGTAACAATAAATAGTAATGGAGAAGAAATTATAAGAAACTCCCAAAGGAATACTACGACTAATAGTATAAAGACTAAACGAGACAATCCCCAACTAGCTAATTAAGTTCTAAAAATATTAAAGGCCTCATTTTTTAAAATTTGCAACAGGTTTTATAGTTAGTCTCTTCATAAAATATTGAATATCTCAATGTAAAAAGCATAAAATCTTTGTAGAAAAAAAAATGGAAAAAAACATACAAAAATTATTATTTTTTCATGAGTTTTACATCTCAATTAGCGCAATTCATTGTTCTCTTTAGGGATAATGCATAGGGTCCTTCAAAATTATGATGAAATTACTAGTCACACATTTAAACTATGTGAGGTCATAGTACCGCCGAATTTATGCTTTCCGTATTATTAGACACCTAAACTATGTGGTAATAAGACTTTCACATAGTTTAGGTGTGTAACTAATAATTTCGTCATAATTAAGTGAATTTTGTATGCCTTATTCCTTTCTTGTACCTACCTACCTACCTAAACTATCATTGCTTCTGGTCCAGTAGACCCGTAAAATTCACTACATATCAATATTGAATTGATCAAATATTATTCTCCGAACCACACGCTAAATTCACATAGTGGGATTAAAGGATTAATATAATGTTACTTCCTAAGAGAAAATGAGCGGACACACTCCACCCGGAGTGTAACTCTTTGGATGTTAGGCTTTGCTATTTAATTGATGTGAAGAAATTGACAAATGTTGGAGGAATAGATATATGAAAATCTCAATTAAAAGAACATGTATTCAATTGAAACAATTATCTAGAAACTTTCAAAATATTATTTAAATGACAAAACAATTGCAAAGGAAAAAACAATGAATAAAGAATTGCAAATTTTGATGATGGTTTCGATAGTTATTTTTTTTGGCAAAGATGGCACCTTGTATTTTGATTTAGTCACTAAGGGTACTTATGGAACATATGACACCTTTTTATAGTTATCTTCTAGAACTGATGGCTTCTTGAAATAGTCATTTTTTTGGCAAAGCAGGCACCTCGTATTCCTCTTCTGGCACTGAGGGCACCTTTGCCACATATGACACATTTTTATAGTTATCTTCCTAAACAAATGACTTATTGAAGTAGTCATTTTTTGACAAAGACAACACCTTGCATTTTGATTTAGCAATTAAAGGTACCTCTCAAGCATATATAACCTTCTTGTAGTTATCTTCTGGAACTGATGGCTTCAATATGACGTATTCTTCTTTAGGTGCTGAGGTTAACTTTTAGAAAATAGGACACAGTTTCATAGTTATCATCCCGAATAAATGACTTATCGAAGTAGTCATTTTCTTACAAAGACGGCACCTTGTTATGATTCATTTCAAAGGGAGAAGTTCTTTATGATAGATTACTTCAATACTTGGAATCGAACTTTATCAAATACTTGAGCCTCAATTATTTTTTAATGCAAACAAAAAAAATCATAACTAATCAAGCAAATTATTTTTGAATGCAAACAAAAAAATTAATAATTAATCGCCGTCTGTGGGGATCGAACCCACGACCACGTGGTTAAAAGCCACGCGCTCTACCACTGAGCTAAGACGGCTTGTTTGTTAAAAGTAGCACTTACTATAGTAAATTCTATTTTGGGGACAATATTTATTTATATTTATATCAAATCAATAAATATATACCAAATGTATTTTTCATAAACCTATTAGTTAGTTAGTTAATCATGTATTCATGCTTTAATCTTTAATTTCTAAATTTAAATTATTTGACTTTATATAAACATCTAATATGAATAAATATTTAGTACATAATTTTTTGGAAGAGCACTATTATTTGTTATTTCAACTATCTTTCAAATATACATGGATGTAATAGTATGAACTTTGTCATTCGACTAGAAATATAGGCTTGTAGCTACATTTTGTCATATATTTTGAATGTACAAATCGTTTTCGAATTAGAATACCAACATTACATACTTAATATATGTGTTTTATTGAGTAGAACTTAATTTCAAATTAAAGAAAAAATTGGAGCTAAATGATTGTAATGGAGCTTCAAAGTTTGAACAGAAGTCTAAAAAGATTAACTTAGGTAGACCTCGGGAGTTGAGAACCAAGTGTGTATAAGAAAAAATTACAAGAAAATAAATTTATTTTAAAAAAACAAGAACACCTTAATACGACGTGCCCAACGATGTGTGGCACGAGTTGCTAAGACAATTTTCGCTCAAAGTTGCAGAAAGTAAGGTCCTTGAAAGCCTTTTGACATGGTGTGTCGTGTGGCACGTCGTACTAGGATAATTTTAGCTCGGGCCTCGGAGTTGATTTCACAAAAACCCTATAGGCAAGTTGAACTCCAATAATCCTATTTGTCCATGGATCTTGTTTCGGAATTTTAGTTATGTTTGTTGGAAAAAATATTATTATATATCTCAAAAAGAATTATTTTATATCCTATTATATTTGGAAGATAATATTATTTTATAAATATTCCCTCTCCATAAATAACACTCTATTATTGGCAATTATGTTGATATTTTAACTAAAGTTAGTCAAAAATATGACTATTGCAATGTTTCCTTTTGATCAAAATTAATAGCCTTCAATTGTCCAAAATGAATTGTCTTCAATGTATTGATGACATTCATTCTCATATTTGTAATTGTTGTTATTGAGACGTTAGCCATTTTCTTATTCTTGGCTATATATTTCTCATGAGTTCTTGTGGAGAAAGAGACGAGAAAATCTAGAGTGATTCTTCTTCTTCCTAATAATCTATTGTACTAGAAGAGTTTGTTGAATCCTGGGGATACACCTATATCGGGTGAAATATCCTTAAGGACAGTGTCTTTTGACACGCCTCAAAGCTTGAAGAATTCTCTACAAATTTCATGGTGAAGTATAAGTCTTGGTGAACTCCATATCAAGTGTTCGTCAATAAAGTATTTTCCGTAATATTTACAACAATATTTTCATGTCCAAACACAATTTAACCGTCAATCATCTCATATCAAATATCAATAACGCATGTCCAATGTAATTAATATAGTAACTTTATTAGTTGATCGTAAGGAAGAAAGATATTTGAATATGGCAAAGATAAGAACTAGATAGTAAGGAATAAGAAGACTAGAGAATGTAATTGCTAGCAATTCCCCTCCCTTCTAAGTATATACTTTGCCATATTTAAAAGTCACGCGCTCTACCACTGGGCTAAGACGGCTTGTTAATCAAAATTGATAAAATATATTATTAATTAATTATATATGATTTATTTTTAAAAAAAAAGTTGTTCCTTCGTGACACTATGTTACGTAACTCTTATTTTAATTCCTTTTCTTTTTTATTTGATATTCGTATTCGATATTTGTATTGAAGCTAATTAAATTTAGATCTATATCGAAAAGTTTCATATTTAGGGTAAAAAGCTTCCTAACAAGACAATTTAATACTCAGGTTACTCAACCCGTCCTATTTTAAACTTAGAGTATCACTTATATTGGTTGTAAACTTGTAATTTCTATTTAGCTTAATCCATGTTCGTCTCCTTAATGTAGGATATTTTCATATACACACTCGAATTAATTAAGGTTTTAATCGAACATCTCAAATCTTATACATTTTCGATTAAAATCCTTTTAAAAGTTGTATGTGTTTCACTCATCTATTAGATAGAGTAAACCGCATTTCATATTATCTCGTTTAATCATATGTATCAATCTTAAGTAGAATATGTTTGGAATTTTAAGTCTTAGTTCAACGAATGCATGTAATTAAAAAATGACAAATTTTATTTGATTACTTGACTAGAATAAGAAATCACGCAAGGAAAAGAAAAAGAAAAAGAAAAATAAGAAATCATGCAAAACAATTTTCTAAAAGTTAAATCGAAAGTGCTTAATTAAAATATTTTACTACAATATAAAAAGTTCAATTGAAACGAAATTTAGCTCAAATGTCTAAATGAAATTTTTCAAAAAATTATTACTCTGCTTTACTGCCGTTTAGTATCTCAAAACTCCATTAGCTTAAAAAAAAAAAATTAGCAGACCTTCAACACTCCACAAGAAGCTCCAACAATGGCTCGAATTTTCTGCTACAAGAATCTCCCTATTGCTCTTCAATTGAAAAGGCCAACGACCCATTTTCTTCCTTCTTTTCTCCATTCTCAATCCTCTCTTCCCATAGACAAAGAAGTTGAAACCCTTTACCGCATCATAACAATAACACAGACACCAGAAGGACTGAAACAAGCACTGAAATCATCACAAATCAAACTATCAAACGACTTAATCGACAAAGTTCTCAAAAGGGTACGTTTTTCTCATTCAAATCCATTACAAGCTTTAGAGTTCTTTAAATATGCAGATAAGCGAAAAGGGTTTTATCATACTGGGTTTTCTTTAGATACCATTTTGTATGTACTTGGTAGGAATCGTAAATTCGATAAGATTTGGGAGGTTTTAGTGGAAATGAAGCGAAAAGATCAATCTTTGATAACACCCAGAACAGTTCAAGTTGTTTTAGGTAGAGTTGCTAAGGTTTGCTCTGTTAGGGAAACTGTTGAATCTTTTTGGGGTTTTAAGAGACTGTTGAATGAGTTTGGTGTTGATTGTTTTAATGCATTGTTAAGGGCTTTGTGTCAAGAGAAAAGTATGAGTGATGCTAGGAATGTGTATCATAGGTTGAAGTACAAGTTTAGGCCAAATAACCAGACTTTTAATATACTTTTGTCTGGTTGGAAGTCGTCGGAGGATGCGGAGGTTTTCTTTAAGGAGATGAGGGATTTGGGCGTTGAACCGGATGTTGTTTCGTTTAATTGTTTGGTGGATGTGTATTGTAAAGGGAGAGAGATGGAGAAGGCGTTTAGGGTGGTGGAGGAGATGAGAGAGAAGGATATTACTCCTGATGTGATAACTTATACAAGTTTAATTGGAGGGTTGGGGTTGGTTGGACAACCTGATAAGGCGAGGCACATTTTGAAGGAGATGAGGGAGTATGGATGTTATCCAGATGTGGCCGCTTATAATGCTGCGATTAGGAACTTCTGCATTGCGAAGAGGATCGGGGATGCATACAGTTTGATGGATGAGATGGTTAGAAATGGCTTGAGCCCCAATGCCACTACTTATAATGTGTTCTTAAGGTCATTTTTTTGGATAAATGATTTAAGAAGTTCGTGGACTTTGTACCAGAGGATGAAGGAGACTGGGTGCTTACCGAGTACACAGTCATGTATGTTTCTGATCAGGTTGAGCAGGAGACATGAGAAAGTGGAGATGGCACTTGAGTTGTGGGATGACATGATGGAGAGAGGATTTGGCTCATATATTTTGGTCTCTGATGTTTTGTTTGATTTGCTCTGTGATCTGGGAAAGTTGGCGGAGGCAGAAAGATGTTTCTTGCAAATGGTAAATAAAGGGCAAAAACCAAGTAATGTTTCTTTTAGGAGGATCAAGGTGCTTATGGAATTGGCTAATAAACAGGAGGCTCTTAAGCTTTTGTCAGAAAAGATGGCTGCTTTTGGTTCCTCCACACAACTGATCCAACACGATAAAGCGGAATATGAACAATCAAGTTCCGACTTTGTGACCTGATGAATGCTGACTCATATTCCGGTACCTTGCTATTGTCCGATGAGTTTTTCGGTCCTCAACCTGATGCATTGGTTTGATTACGTAGCGGTGGGCTCTTCAATCATTATTGCAGGCCTCTAATCCAGAACTCTACAAATGAGGTTTGTCAATGAAAATCAATTGCTTTATTTTCTTTACACTTCAACAAAAACTATGCCTCAGTCCCAAACAAGTAGGGGCCAACACTATTTTCTTTGTTTCTAAAAAAAACATCATTTTCTTTGTTTGTTGTTTTGCTTTTTTATGTCTTTTCTGCTAATTATTGATCTTATCGCTTCTAGTATGTCCACACATCCTCATTTTTTATCTTATTCCTCCCAGTATACCCACACATCCATCTCAGCATCCTCATTCCGCAACTTGCATCTTCTGAACATGGGAGTTCTCGATTGGCCAGCACTCCGCCCCGCAAGTGTATGATGTAAGCATGCAGGTTGTGGTACTCTACTACTCTCTTAACATCTGTTAGAGTGATCTGGTTTGCAATCAATAGTTGAGAGAGTACCAGAACAAGCCGACTAATTGTTGTGTTGGGGTGAAATGTAATTGTGGAGCCAAGAATTCTAACAAGGCTATCCAAAGAAAAATGTTAGAATGTCGCAAGTGTGATTTGAACACAACCTAAATCATTTTAAAACTACCCTTATCATTGCACTAAACATGTTTCTATTGTCTCAAGGGAATTCAATGGTTTATACATCCACATGTAAGATTTTTTACCTATATGCACAATATTTCAATACTAGCAATCCCTTGTTGGCCTTACCCAAGAAGTGAGTTTTTGTGAGCGATAGTCAACACGGAAGGAGACTGATCTGTGCAGAAACTGATAGCTTAACTCATCCGACATAGGCAGTTAAGCATCATTCGAATGCTGACGGTCTGATTCTACCTTGTGGCGAATAAAACCAATAGAGGGAGCAATACTAGTTTCCTGAGACTACCTATACCCCCCTTTTATCAGCTTCTGGGTTAGAGTTTACGTCTAAATATTGGTTATTGCAAGAAGTTTCAATTAGCAGGGTACTTTTGGGATCAGTGTTGGAACACAGTGGAAAATGTATTCATTCGCGGGAACCTCAAAGAGCTCACAGAATTTGTATTATGCTTCCGAAGTTACCATTGTGATGTTTCCCTCATTTGGATGTCGTCTTGGTTAAAATTTGGATGCTCTCCCATTAAACAAGCTGGAACTTCGCGCAACCAATTACCATGCACTCATTCTCACTATACAGGGCCTTGAGTCAGTGCGTTAACACAAGGCAATTCTTCAATGATGCATTTAGCTGTCATTTAAGGACGCAATAGTTCTACCTTCACAAGGTAGGAGTAAGGTCTGCGTACACACCACCCTCCCAAGACCATACTTGTGGGATTACACGGGTATGTTATTGTTGAAATGACACAATAGTTGCCATTATATTGACACCTTTTATTTCTTATTTCAGATGACACCAGACGCACGACATCTTCTTTCTTTTTGCAAGGAAGAACCATCCTTGGAATGAATGCTTTAGTTTGGAGCCTGCTGCCATAGTTTGTTTTCCTCATAACTGAGAAATTCCAAGGACGCTACGCATGGTCTGAATCTTGGTAGATAATGGGCTCACCCCTTTCGCGATATCATGTAAAAATCACATTTTTACAATGTAGGTTTGAGATTTGGATCGAACCAATATAAATTATTTTGTAGTGTTCTTTGTGCTTTATGCTTTCTCATTCTTACAACTATTCAATATTTTACACTTTTAACATTGTTTACTCTATTTACAAGTTATAACAACCTAAAATTAAAGAGAATAGCTTCTTTGTCACATTATAGTTTTTTAGGAACAATAAGTACAATATAGTTCCACAAATGGAGAAAGCATATAAATAAATATTATTCACCCGTTTCATTTCTTAATATGGGATATGAAGGTTAAGAAAATAAGATACATGAACTGTCTCACCTCCGCTAGCAATAAATATCAATTAATTCTATCTACCAAGGCTAGGACAGATGAAAAGAAATCACCGAGTGTTTATCTCTGCTGAAATTTAAACAAGAAACCTCTTGATTCCCAACCTACTTCATTAATAATTAGGTCACACCCGTGAGTTCATTATGATTTCAAACATGTCATGCAGTATATTTAAATTAAGAAAATTACAAAAATATAAAAAGTGACTTATTTTGAAATAGATTAAAAAGGAAAGTAGGAGGCATATATTCAAACAGACAGTATCTGTTTTAATCTTAGGCTGTTCAGAAACTAAATACATGTCATAGTAAAATTCAGTTACAAACTTGATAGGATTAAACAACAAACATTAGGTGATGAAATATTTTCATCAACCACTTCTCTTGCATGTTTTTTTTTCTCAAGCAAAGTATGTAGAACCTCTACCAACATACTAGTAGGTAGAATCTAAACAATTGATTTCTTAATCGCCATGGAATTTCATCGATACACCCATCGAATTCCAAAACATGAAATAAGCATGGCATAAAAGACCTTCCGAGATGAGAAAACCAAAATATGGAAAACATGGGAATGGACCGGATGAAGGCACAGGGACAAAAAATTACACGCGCTTTACAACTGTACAAAATTCCCTGAGTACCACTCCTCGTCTCTACATTAGGAGAGCAACCACTTTCATAGACAAGAGACACGAGCCTCTCTGCCTAAGTTGTGGTGATTAACATCTTCGTATCATTTCTTGGTGTATGTCAAGTAAGGGTCTTGGGCGATAGTCAAAACATCTGGCCTCTCTGCTTGATTATATGTTAAACAACGACGAATAAACTCCTGCTCAAACACATAGAAAAGAGAGAATCAATAAAAGAGTGATCCAAGAATCAGTGACAAGAGCAATATAACAAAATCCTAATAGGTCCGTAAATATTGTTGGAATTTAACTTTTCTTGTACATTGCTTAATCAAGTTTTGTTTCATCAACTAGCTAGTATGCCCAGAGTAGTCATATCAGACACGAGAGTTAAGTTTTAGTATCCTGATTCTGAATCTTGATATGCTCTAGATGTTTCTGGTCGTGGTATGTATGGACTACTATCATGCTAGTAATACAGTAGTTGATGGGGATTGAGATAAAGCATGGAGCCAATCGGCGCATGTACTCAACTTGAATCGAAGCCATATTATTATGTATCAGTAAAAGAACAATATAGCTGTGACCAAACGTTAACCACATTTGGGGAATCAAATGACCTAAAAAGTAGGCAAACGTCAATGGTTTCATTTTTATTTTGAATTGGGTACAAAATATCTACTGCATATTAGTAGAAATAACAGTATTATCAACTCTGAGGGCCTCCGGTTTATCTTGATAATGCTCACAAAAAGGAAAATAAAATAGGGACAATTGATCATATCGTTGTCACATAAGAAATGTAGTCAGATATAGCAAGGAAAAAACCTCACCTTTGCCTCATTAGAGACAGCTGGTCTTGTAGGGAACTCGACCTTTCTTGCTTTAATAATTGTGTCCTCCCTTAGTATTCTCTCTTGTGTTTGGTCGTGCCCAAAGGGGCGTTTACCAAACAGCATTTGGTACAACAAAATACCAGCTGACCAGACATCAACCTAGTTACATAAATATAAATTACGAGTTTAGTTCATAAAAACACATAGTTAACTGTTCATTCATCGTGGACTTTTAGGATTAAATATGCATCAATCAAGATGCAGACGCTGCATTAAGTCCAAGATCTTTAGAAACGAACAATTAAAAATAATGTTGTGTACTCCTGGTTTACAGTGGAGTCGTATTTAACTTTATCAGCAAGTTAAAGCAAAGCAGGAGCACTCACTCTTGAGGATATAAGAGGTGTCTTGCTTAGCTCAAAGCATTCGGGAGGTAGATACCTGAAGAAACAATACATCCAGAAATAATGGACCTTAGTAAATTTTACAAAGGCAAGAGATAACAGCAAAAGTAGGTTCAGAACTAGTGCACCTCACTAAAAACATAATGACAGCATAAATCTACCACTCACCAGTACGTTCCCGCTCCCTGGGATGTGAGTTCCATACCCTGGGATCCGACATCATCTTCCACTATCTTGCTTAGACCAAAATCGGTAACTTTAGCAACACCAAGCTCATCAAATAGAACATTCCCTGGCTTCAGATCATAATGGATGATCCTCTGTGACTTTTTATTTAAGTAAATAAGGCCTTGAAAAACCTGCACAATGATGATTCTTGCTTCCCTTTCTGGCAACACAGGTGTTGCTTTGAGAACTGCATCAAGGTCCTTCCCTACAGGCAAAAATATTTATGACAAATATGAGAGGTAATCCTAAAATACCTCATTGCACTGAGCATAATTGTAATTGTTCCATATTGATTATGCAATAAAGGGAGTAAACACACCACTACAATACTCCAAGATAGTGCAAAATGTGTTGTGATCTATCTCAAAAATGTCCCAAAGTCGCACAATGTGATGGTGCACCAAAGTCTTGTGGATGTTGTACTCCCTGATTGCATGTCGTATATAACTTTGCTTCTTCTCTTCGCTCCACTGAGCATTTAGTCCATGTAGCTTACATGCAACATATCTATGATCTACCAAGTCAAAAGCCTGCCAGAATTTTGCAATTTGAAGTGAATGGAAGGATATTTTTCTCAATATGTTAATACATAAAAGAGGTGTACATTGCCATTTGGTGAATGAAAATATATTTAACACCCACTTTCAGATTCCTACCTTATAGACCTCACTAAATCCTCCCTTTCCAAGAAGGTTTAAGAGGGCATATCGGTGGTTCAAAATCTGAAAATTGTTAAAACGAGAACCGTCTTCATCACGTATGCGTTTCATTTCACGAATGAGCCTTCCTTTCTCTAGTTCATACCGATCTCTCTCACGCATTATCATATCCTCCTCCTAATGAAAAATGAATATGACGATGTGAAGCATGGAGAATATTTCAGAAACAAAGCACCACAAATGACAGAACTGATAGGCAGATAAATATTCAGAGAAGGAAGAGAAAACTTACTCGTTTGATGCTAGCTAAACGAGATTTGTAGATTTCATCCTGAATGAAAGAATCTTCTTCCTGCAAACCTCCCTCCACATCTCCTCCATCACTTTTATCTGCAATGGTAGGGTAAACCTTATTGTTAGTAACCTTTTATATTACAAGAAACATAGTTTTGGGCAATCAAAGAAAATGAAAAATCAAATGAACAGCTATTCCTGCTGAAATAATGACAAACCGTAATGAACAAGAAGCCAATGTGGGAGTCATTTTAGTAAAATATTATTTCCAAGATGATAAGACTTAGGCAACTATATTAAGACAGAACCTCCAGTGAAGTGTTGCTGAAACAACACTCAAGCAAGAGACGAATACAAATTAAATATGGTGTGCTTATAACTCCAGCTTTATTCAAATGTCATCTGCTGCTAAGACGATAGTGAACTTGAAAATCACACAACTTGCGTTAGACCTTTGGAATGTCATGCAGCCATTTAATGAAGAGCAGATTCGAGACCAGAAATATAGTAAAAGAAATTTTAGAGATCTTGTGCCATTACTAAAAAACAAACAGGTTTGGACATTTTTTGGGACAAAATCCACTCATTCACCAAAATAACACCATAAATCTATCCAAGAGAAGAAACATGAGAAAGTACATATGATTCAAGAAGAAAACTTCACCTGGTTGTCGTTTCTTCAGCAATTTACGCTGCCGTTCGATAGCTTCTTTTGTTTCTAATAAGTTTCTCTGTAAAAAAAAGATTCATTAGCAATAACACCTCTTGGATCTAGGATATAAGCAATGTTTAGCAGTGTAACTAATCTGGAGACACCGAAAACTAAATAGCATGTAGGATCAGCCCATATTGGGTTCATTCAGCTTGCAAACAATCTAACTGAAGTTAAGACAGGTAAATCTCCAAAGTTACTTGGTCTTCCTTTTTATACGTAAAATGCCTCTTTCCTTGACAAACAACTCTTGCGTGTCCAAAGATCCAGGCAATAGAACTATTTTTTAAATTCTTGACTCAACTCTCAGATTCTCAATATACTATTTTTTCCTAATTCAAATCTCTCCTTTGTTGTGGGTATGGTTGTTAGGACATAAGCTGAAGCCCTATTGTCTTTAAAAGCTAAATGGACAGGCAGTGACTGTTAGTTGTCGGCATGGATATATTAATATATCCATATAATGAAACTGCAAAACAAGCACTCTCTTGCCAGACCACCAAAATACGGAACATACAAGTTGAGCATTCAGGTCCTTTAGTGCTTGCCCATCTTCCCAGGCCTCAGATATAATGGTTCCAGCTCTGCAATTAACCAAAGAACAGAAAAAGATCAGCAGTCACAAAACTAAATAGGTTCAAAATATGATATTTGATAACACGAAAAATAAATTGATACTAAGAGGATGGGCATATTGACAATCTAGAGTTCTATTAGTATACTTGTTACATAGTTATCACCAACAAAATCCCAGCAATTAATCAATCAATTAACTACTTGGGATTGGGTATATGAATCCTATGTATCCATTTTGCTCGATTCAGACCCATTTCATTCTCAATACTAGAAAATTCATACTTTAAGATCAAGAGTTTACTAAAGCTAAAGATTCCCTAACTTTCACACTTATCCTTGAAATGGACTTACAAGTCGACAAGTTTGGCATGAGGCAGGTAGGCAAGAGGTCTTGTATCCTGATATATATTCTCTAGTACCTCACCAACAGAAGACCATAGTAGATCACTGGACTCCTCAAGGGTGGAACTTCATCTTTAGAAAAGAATTAAATGATTGGGAGATTCAAAGGATAGCAGATTTTTTCAACACCATTGGGCAATTTAATGGACTGGAAGGGGTCAAGACATTTTGTGGTGGAAAGGCAATTGGAAGGACAGTTTTGAGGCAGGTTGTGCATACAACTGGCTGAACCACACCAATCAGCCTCAAAGTTACTAGCCACGGAGAGGAATTGGGAAGTCAAAAATCCCACTCAAGGTGGCATGTTTTGTCTGGTTGTTAGCCAATGAAGCTGTATTGACTTGAGACAACTTAAAGAGAAGGGGATACCATTATGTTCTAGATGTTCCCTTTGTGGGGAAAATGTTGAGACAGTTAACCATCTATTTCTACACTGCAAGATCACTGGCCAACTATGGAGGTTATTCCTGAATCTTAAGGGTATGTCATGGACCATGCCTGCCAAGATCACAGAAGCAATCCAGAATTGGGAAGAAGCAGGAAAACAATCCAAGAATAGAGACAGATAAAGAATCGTTCCAGCTAATATATGGTGGGAAATATGGAAGGAAAGGAATTCTAGAGCTTTTGACAGTATAGAGAATAGTATGCAAAAAGTCAAACTAAATTATCTTATGCTACTATGTTTTTGGTGTAACCAATTATACTCAAATGATACCATCTCCATAATTGATGTAATAGACTCAATTTAGTAAAAGATAGTAGGATTTGAAGTACATGTTGTAAATATTGACCAGTACAGTTTTAGTACTGTCTTTTGAGGAATATACAAAGCCACCATTTTCAAAAAAAAAAAAGACTTACAAGCCTCCAACTAAAATAAGAATTACTTGTAAAGTCACACCTCATGTAAGCGTAATAACAACTAGACCTTACTCCAAAATAAGATGTCATTAACCATATAAATCTTTTGCTTACATAGTATTCTATTTTTGAGCATGTTGGCATCTGAGAGATTGTAGGTGTTCTAAGAAAACTTCCCTCTAGGTGATTTTAGGTATGTCTCGTCATTTTATGTCACCTTCAATCATTATAGTGCTGGACCTAAGGACCAATGAACATACAAGTATATGTTCGGGCATTAGCTTTAGAAGGAATTGCTTTGATTGGGAATACCTAGAGTAGCTCTTTTATTGGAAGATTTGGATAAAGTGGCTCTAAAATCAAAATGTTGAGGCACTTGACAGTACTCACTAGATATGCGTAAGAATGGAATTTTCTGTTAATTCATTCTACAAAACAATTAACTGTGAGGGTAGCATCCCTTTTAGTTGGCCATGGGAGCACTTATGGAAGTCAAAATTCATTGCTCTATGGGGTTGCCTACTCAGGAGGCGCTGCTGATACAAAGCAATCTACAGAAAAGAGGTTTGTCATTATGCACTAGGTACTTCATGTGTAATAATGAAGGGGAGAATTGCAGCCATCTCTTTCTAGACTGCTCTGAGGCAAGTCACTGAGTCAGATGTGGTCACTGTTTTTTTAACAAATTCAAGATACCATTTACCATGCCTCAGTCAGTGAGGGAGCTACAAACCAGCTGGAGTATTGAAGGAAGAAGGTTAGTGGGTAGCCGAGCGATTAATTTCTTCACCATGGGAGATCATGTTTCTAGTTTAGAGAACGTTATCTGCTCCCTCTTCTCCTTATCATATCATTATTATTATTCCATTATTATCTTATTTTTCAATTTTATTACTACTGTTGTTTCTTTTACTTTGGTTATCTTTACTATTTTTGCTGTCAATACTTTTACTTGCTTTAGTATTTTCATTATAACTTTTTTTTACTCCTGTAATATTTCAAACCTGTTTCGAAAACAATTTTCTAGAACCGAGGGTCTATCGGG
This sequence comes from Solanum etuberosum, assembly GCA_029582245.1. Lineage (NCBI taxonomy): Eukaryota > Viridiplantae > Streptophyta > Magnoliopsida > Solanales > Solanaceae > Solanum > Solanum etuberosum. Next base: position 49,480 of record JAJONR010006338.1, read on the forward strand.
AAAAACCTCTCTAACTTACACAAGGTGTGGGTAAAGTCTACATACACCCCACCCTCCCCAGACCTCACTTGTGGGATCAGGATTACACTGAGCATGTTGTTGTTGTTGAAGGAAACACTGGGTTTTGTGGAAAGAAAGAAATGCAAGATGCTTTGAAGGAAAAGCTGATGACGTGCAGAAGACTGAGTACATATATACTCATCACTTTTGGCTTATTGTTTAATCTTCAAGATGTTAAAGATGAAATTAGCACGGTAGATTTCAGAGACTTACTAAAGGGATAGGAACTTGTATAGAAGGAATCCTTTCTGTTTGTTTTTATATAGGAGGATCCCTAACTATGTAAACTGTACTACTTGGTGCTCGACTATTTTTCCTTCCAATACAATCACTAACCTGTTCAAAAAAAGATGGGCAAACAAGACTTCCTCTCGTTTAACCTCTATGGTTGATACTTGCTGCGACCAAGATGTGATCATTCTAATTTTGTCCAATCTTGTACATCCATCTAAACATTCACATTTATAATTTCGTATGTCAAACCTTAAGATGTCCAGCATTTACTCCCTTCTGGCTGGATATCACTCCTGAAGCACACCTCTATTTCAGCCATGTTATTTTAATTCCTTTTTTTTCTTTTGACAAGTCCAAAAACAACAACATACCCATAATAATCCCACAAGTGGGTTCTGGGGAGGGTAGAGTGTACGCAGACCTTACCCCTACCTTGTCAGGTAGAGAGGTTGTTTCCGAAACACCCTCGGCTCAAAGAAAGCAAAAACACAACATAAATAAAGACATAAGCAATAGCAGGATAGTAAGAAAATAGAGGCATACGAGACAACAAGTAGTAATAGTAAAATAATAAAAATACTGAAAATAATTCTAATACTACTAGCTGGAGAGACCAGATGTGAAACTATTTACTACTAGCCTTCAACCCGAATTCTTGACCTCCTTACTCTCCTATTAAGACCCATGTCCATGGTAAGCTAAAGGTTTGTCATGTTCTGCCTAATCACCTCTCCCAAACTTATTTGGCCCACCCCTACCTCTCCTCAGACCCTCCAACGTCAACCTCTCACACATCCTCACTGGGGTGTCTATGCATCTTCTCTTGACATGCTCAAAACATCTCAGCCTGACGGAGGCCACTTCCACCTTAGCCTGAATATCTTCATTTCTGACCATATCCCTGCTAGTAAGCTCCTACACATCTATCTTAACATACTCATTTCCGCAACTTTCATCTTTTGGACATGAGAGCTCTTGACTAACCAACACTCCAACCCATACAACGAAGCTGGTCTAACTACTGCTCTGTAGAACTTACCTTTAAGTCTTAGTGTCACTTTTTTATCACATAAGACACCAGAATTCTTTTGATAAGTAATCATCCTTTTTTGTTTCTATGTACATTTGCATCTATTATGCCATTTTCTTGCAAGACTGAACTTAGGTATCTAAATTTTTTGCATTTAGACATCACACTCCCGTCAAATTTCACTTCACCATTATTCCTCAAATCTTGTACATCCATTTTAACATTCACATTTTACACTTTCATCTATGTTGGACCTTAGGTGCCCAACATTAACTCCATTTTGGATCACTCGTGTATTAAACTTCTATTTAAGCCATGTTACTTTGATTCCCTTTTTTATCTCCTCAAAAAAGTATTCATCCTACTGTGTTTCTATCTAGTACACTTGCATCTATTATGCCATTTTACTGCAAGACTGAGCTGAGGCATCCAAATCTTTTGCGCTTAGACATCACAATCCCGACAAATTTCACTTCACCATTATTCCTCATTATGGAAGCTACATTCAGTGCAATATTTTGTGTTACTTCTACTTATCCTAAAACGTCACTATCTAGAGTGCTTATCCAGAGTCCCAAAGATAGATTCACTCTCTAGTTGCGTCAATTACAAAATGCTATATAAAATAATATGCACCATGGAATCCATCACCATACTATTATTACAAGAACAATAATAAAGCCTCACTTCCGAGTTAATTGGGGCTGACTATATATACAGTATTTAGATTATCCATAACTATGGTAAAAAAATCCCGACTTAAGAGAGATCCTCAGTGTAAACTGTAAACACACAATTATGGGAACTCGTTGCACCTTTTCTTACTTCTCACACTCCTGATGCCTTCTCATCTGTTTAACTTACTTAATATACTAGCCCAAGCAGCAAAATGCTCACTATAAATAACACCTTGATAAGAATGATGTACCTGATTACTCCCACATTGCCCAGTCTCAATGATTCCTGGCGCACTTTCATCCGAGCCTCTTGTCTCTCAGCTTTTGAAACGGATATTAGCAACTCGGACATTATTTTCGTTCTCTGCAGACCAAAAAGAATGAACCATTTCCATGAGGGAATACCAACAAACAGGTATAACATTTGAAACAGATATTAGCAACTCGGACATTATTTTCGTTCTCTGCAGACAAAACAAAATGAACCATTTCCATGAGGGAATACCAATAAACAGGTATAACATCAACCATTTTTCATCAACTTGGTATTTTTACCTGCTTGCTGACACGAGATTATTGCAGACACAATGGGACACAGCTAAGAGTAAAATTTGTAGGTTAACTAAAGCAGAATTTGACAGCAATATTTTGACAGGAAGGCCAAATAGTGATGTTCACACAACTTGCATGAGATAGTAAATATGTCCACAAATGGACCAACAAAAATAAGCATTTTTAGAAACAACAAAGCCAAGTTTGAAAACAATATTTTGCTGGGAAAATGAAATAACGATGGGTGTGCCCAAATTGTGTGTGTGTATACATACCATATATATGCAAGAACTTTGGCACTACAGCCTATTCAATACTCCATAATTCTACATAATGTAGAAAACTCTGGTTTTTAGTTTGAATAATGCCTGTTCTACTAAAGTGGTCAAGCTGAATACACCAACTCTGTAGGTTTTCTCCATCAGGTAAATCATATTAACAGATACATTCTTCAATAGCATATTCAGACATATATGATGATCACTCGAAAGATATAGAACTTAAGCAAATATAGTACCAATCAGAGCTGACAAAAAAATTGATTTGGCGACAAGCACACCGATGTAGCTAGTTAGTGCCACAAATATTTGGTCATGTGGTTCGCAAAGGTAACCTCCCAAACTAAATACAAACAGTACCGATTATTTCTAGGGCAGAAACAGAACTTGACCTATAGAAAGAAGTAAAACAACCAATGAAGCACACCTTTGGTTTTGTCTGCTGCTCGTAATCTTTAAGATCCTTCAGCTCCTGTATAATTTAAGTATGCAATGCTGAAAGGTCAGTTGCAATTGAAAGTTCTATTCAAAGCCAAATCAACTAAGGGGTCATGTGGTTCACAAGTTATATACAGATTATAATTTAGGGATTGTAATTCAATAAATAATAACTTCTGAATTATTTGCATATGTAATCAGATTTTTGCTTAGTAGTTTAAAAGTTTGTACATATGATCTAGAATGTGTGTTTGGTTTTTTTTTTTGATCAAGTAAATAAGGTTTCATGAATGAAAGACTGAAATCGGCCATATACAAGAGGTATACCAAAAAGTAGAGAACCTACAACAAGATATGGTTCTGTAGAAAAGACACCCGAGCTTCTATACAAGCAGGTAGTACATGGGTGCACTAAAAGAAAATAAGGGACGGTGACTACTCCTCAACTGAGCAGAACTCATCTCTACTCCCTCAATGACTCATGTTTCTCTCCTTCCAAATAACCCACATCAAAGCTAGCAGAGCAACATTCCACACCTTGTGTCTTCTCGACATTCTTCCTCTTTTCCAGTTGAACATCAGCTCCTTTACAGATCTTGGCATTGCCCATGAAATACTAAACCATCTGAAAAATATCCCATCATAACATCGTGGCTAGGCTACAATATAGGAGAAGATGATCCACGTCTTCACCCGCCTCCTTGTGTAAGTAACACCAACTAATACAAACAACTTCTTGCTTCCTAAGCTTTTCCAATGTCAAAATCACCCCTCTAGTTGTTTGGTTTTAAATAAAATAAGCATTTGTTTCTATTAATATCCTCGACTTATACATTTGTTTTATCCAAATTCATATTCAGTTTACCTTCATATGTTCTATAATTACCATATAGGATTAGAAATCAAAATAAAATTCAGACTAGTAAGTTTTTCTGTAACTCAAATAAAGAACAATTTTAAGAGTTTAAAATGAGGCATACTATGAGATGAATTGCTATTCTTTCCTGTCCACGGTAAGTGATTTTCTATCCTTTCAAACTAGTCCAAAATAGGTGATTTTAAAAATAAAAATAAAAGGTATATATTTTCTCCAACTTTACTCTTGTCTAGTAAATGATCTGAATAAATTTCTAAAAGGTCTTTTAATACTTCTTAACTAATGTTGAGGAGAGGGAAAGGGTGTCAAATAACCCTCTTAGTTAATGTTATTGACTGGTTTCTTAATATGTGGACTAGAGGGAGTAACAAATTGCATGTTCCCCTACTAAACATAATTGTTTATTTCAAACACCTTGTTATAGCTTTAAAATCAATATTACTAAACATTATTGGAAACATGCAAGCGATAACAAAAGATGGTTAACTAAACACGTACCAGATATAGCAAATTTTTAGGCATTTATGAGACCTTATACATTTATATACTAATTCATATGTTGTTATCCAGTATTGAATTAGTACATCATTCGTTATCGGGATTATTTGCAGTACTATAGGTAACCTAAAGAAGTTGTACCTTTTCCAGCTGTTGACACCGATACTGATAATCTGTGGCCTCTTGACGGGATTTCTCAAGCTCTTCCTCCAAAGCCACAATTTTTGCCCGTAAAGAAGTGATCTCCTCCTAATGTCAAGGGCATTCCACATCATTTTAATAAATTAGAAATTTATAAATAGTAGCAAAGAGTGACTGCATAAAAATTCATGAGTTGTGAACCCTTTTTATGGCATAAATTCCCCCAGATAGAAATTGTAGGTTAGAATGCACTTTTGACAGTAGAAAAGTATGGAAGAAATCTGAAAACTATAACTAAAGCCATACTTCTGATGCAGTCTGTCCATTATGCCCAAGTTGCTCTTTAGGCAAACTATCCTGCAACTACAACAAGCAAAATTGGTAATGTGTTAGTCCACTGACGAACAACTGCAAATTCTACGCAATCTATCATCCTTTTCGTTGTAAAGTTACAAAATATGCATCTATTACCTAACAAAATTACAATCTATTTGCATTTGATACTTTCTAAATCAAACTGACTTTCACAATAAGTATTGGGGCCTTTGGGGTTGCAGTGGATTACATGTATTACATGCTTAATATGCCCACAAGTAATCGCTAGTGTCCTATATAACTACACAACAGCAAAAGGTATGCAAGGATAACTAAATCAATCATAAAATCATTGTTAGAAAACCTTATCCAGTTCAAATCCAACCCAAACGTCAAGCATAATTATGAACTTGTTAAGTGCAAAAAAGGACTTTTGCTATGTTAGTCTTCCCTTTGCGAAAGATAGGACAAATATGCAGCTACTCGACTGTGAATTTAAGATTACTATCAATGTGCAAGCTTTTTCCATAACCTTGACAGTAAGTGCAATATTCACCACCAGAAAAGGGGCCAACACAAGATAGCACACAACTTTAAGAGATCAAGTTAGATATTACACAAATGAGGTATCCTACTCATACTTGGTTAGATAATTAACAAAAGTAAAGGATGGGATAAATCATCTATAGGTTCTTAGCAACAAATTCATGATGACTATAGTCACATTTGGGGGGAAGGAAGCATTACCAAGGTGTTTGCATAGCAATCACCAAACAAAAATACACCTTGGGTTGACTCATCAAACACTAGAATAACACCTGAAGATACAACTTATGGCAATACTCATACAACCAGAATAGAATGAGGAGAACTAAGTAAATAGTAGTTCCTTTTTTTTTGGCTAAACTTAATGCGTTAAATTGTCTCTTGGATAAGACTGCACTAGAATAGTATTCTCTTTAGCCAGATATGACAAATATGCAGGAACCAGCAGTGAACTTAAGTTTATTGTACAATGTGTCAGCTTTTCCCATAACCTTAACAGTACTGCAATATTCAGCGCCAGGAAAGGATCTCCAAACAAACAAGATGGTAAACAATTTTATTATGCAAGATCTTATACATATGAGTTATCCTACTCATACTTGTTTAGACAATTAACAAAAGGAAAGAGTAGGATAAATCATTTAGAGTAACCTTTGCCTGAAATTCAGGATAATTGTGTTCCGCATTTGGTAGAAGGATGTGTTACCAAGGTGTTTGCATTCAAACAACAAACAACAATACACCTTGGCCATTATATATTAGAAAACACCTTGGAAATAGGAGGGATTACAAACCTAAAAACAACTACAATAGAACATGAGGGAGTTACCCATACTTTTTTTTGGAGGGGGCATGGGCAAGGTCTAGGCGTTTAGCAAAATTATATTAGATAATCAAGGGAGTATCACCCATGTACAAAATAGAGCACACAATATACTGAAACAAGGGTAGCTAAGGTATAAAGGAAGACATAAGAAAATAGGAAACAGGTTACAACAATGACAACTAAATTAATTTCAATATATAGAATGTGGAAACTAACAGCATGAATCCAGATTTTACCATTGTGAAGGTACAATAAAGAGTAAACAGTAGAAATTATCAGCGCGAACTCTTATATGTATATTCAGCTTTAAACATTTCAGAATTGACATTGATAAAGCAGGAGCTTCTCTTGTTTTGTTTGTTAACTTTCCATGTGTCGTTTTTGGACAAGCATTTGCCTGTATTTTTCAAACTTATCCTTTCAAGCTCAATCATTACTGATAATCATGCAATCCTAAAACAAACCTTAAATCATGCTATCCTAAAACAAAACCTTAAATCATGCCAGGAAAAAACTCACCTTCTTGTAAGAGTTCTCGAACTGACCATTTGACACAGAAACTGCTTGTAGCCTGGTCTGATCACCAACTCGGGAACCACGCCCTCTACCAGAATTAGTTTGTCCCCTACTACGGCTTTGTTTTCGTCTATTCACATCTGAACCCACTTTGCTTGTTTCTGAATTCTCTACCATCTTTTTCCCTGTATCTGCTGCTGTCTAGAAAAGTATTTGCTTCAGCATTAGCATATACATTCTTCCAGAAGGGTAAGCGGAAAAACACCCTAAGATAAAATTGCTAGAAAATGGATAGTTGTAAAAAGAGAGTATCTCAGAAATTAGAATGGCTCACACCTAAAGGGACTGGACAAGAAGAACAAGTTATTCACAAAACATAGCAAACCGATATAAGATATACCTCCACACGGTCAAACGAAGTTGAGCTGTCGTCTTCTTCAAGTTTGCGCCGTTTCTGAGTGTTTGCTTGTATGAGATATTCCACTCCGTTCTGATAGAGAAGAAGGAGAAATGTCAGTGACGAGAATGAAAAGTTATGCTTTAAGAGCAAAAAGTGCAGGACTAGAAACTAAACACAAATTTGTAATCAGTAGTTTGAGCAGTCCACACTGAGTAATTAGTTCTTCCAAATCATATCCAAAGTTGCCAAAGACGCGCTTAAGCCTTAAAGCGAGCCTCAAAACATGTTGAGTGCTTCAACGCTTCAGATTCGTCAATAAGGGCTTGTTTGGTAGGAGGGATAAGGGATAACTAATGCCGAGATTAATTTTAGGATGAGTTTATCCCATTTTTGGTTGGGATAAAATCGCAGGATAACTTATCCTGAGATTGTAGTGTTATTTCTATCCACATTTTGGGTAGGAAAATAATCCTGGGATGACTTGTTCCCGGCCAAACGAGCCCTAAGGGTCTAAGACAAATTTATCTTTGTGAATAAGCGCTTCCTGGAGAGGCGACGCTAAACAATTGGTATTTCACTTTATTGTAAAAATATTTGCACCTTTTTTCATTGAAGTCCACACTTTATTTGCGTTTAGTTATGCTTAAAGCCCCAACAGACCTACCATTCCTTGCTTTTTGCTTTTGATAACACTGATCCAAATTAGGAATATTTGTTATTATACCACAGAAAAACCGGGCTTATTAAAGTAAATCTCTGATTCATTCCAAGATTGCAGATATTTGGATCCAAATTTCCCATTTTTAAGTATAGGGAGAAAACTAATGCAATGTACTTCCATAATCTATCTGAGGTGTGTTTGTTTTAAAATTCTGAGGTCACAAATTATTAGGTTCTGACAACTCAAACAGATTTCTGTTCGGATTTATCGGATCAGGATTTGGAAGGAAGAAACTTTAATAGATGTGGACTGGTTAAAGTTTGAATACAACAAGGTAGGAAAGCTTTTAAAGGAAGACCTTTTTTCGCATTAATGGCGTCGGATAAGTTTTTCTCTTGAAGATTCCAGGCAGTTAAAGGCCAGAAACCTTAAAATTTGCTACTAATGAGTTGTCAATCTCCTGCAGAAATTTAGCTTGTATGAAAAGAGACACGATGGAAATAGGTGTATGGTATTTAGTATACATCGGAAAATTTAGGTATTCGGTCAAACTTTTCAAATGCATAGAAAGAAACATGTGAAGAACGAGGACAGATCAGTAGCAGCACTAGGTTGCAAACAGCACTGTTTTAGTGGCAAGCAGAGTAGGATGGTACATACCAGTTATGCGATACGGACAAAAAATGCTAACGATATAGCCCCAGGTTTAGTTCAAGTAGCAAAGGTTGAGGACATAAAGTGATAATGATATAAAAGATTTTTCACCATTAATATGGTTCTAATTATCAAAGACTGGCCGGATTGGTTAGAAGAATTGGATGCAAAGTGAATGACCATATCATCAGCCATTCTTAAAAAAAAGAACAAAGATATCAGATCATTCACAACTGACCCAAAAAAAAAGAACAAAGATATCAGATCATTCACAACTGACCCAAAACAACAAAGAACCTAAATAAGTGAACTTGGGTGTCTTTCTGATGATTTGAAGCGATTCTAAGAGACCCCTTTTAGTCAAAAAGAGTTGTAAAAACAAGAAAACGGCAGTATCAGACAAATGATTTCAACCCTTTTTACAACTTCTTGTGAGGAAATGGGACCGAGGAAATTTAGGGTTAATTAAATTCCGACTTTCCGTCACTCCTATAATAAGTATTGATTGTCTCAGTGTAATATATTTGGTTAAAAGATGTTATGGTTCTGCCAAACTTTGTGAGAGATCCATCCTACGTACAATTTTGATATATCGAAACTAGCTGAATTATTCACAAATCATTAAAGCTCCATTTTGGTTTGAAAGAGTATTATAATGTAAGCAAAAAGAATTAAGTTTTGGAGTTTCAACTTCTATGTCGTGAAGTTCAAAAGAGGTATCGTAGGTAAAACAATGAGCAATTTTTCATTTCACACATGGTATCTCGAGGATTGTGTGCTCAAGTCATTAAGTTTAGTGAAAATCAAGGAGTTTAAACTAATAAAGATTGAAACTAATAGATCTCTATCCTCTACATTATTCTCTTAGTACTATTTTAGAGTTGCACAAGTAAACCATGCTTGCAAAGGTACCTGTTTACATGGAACCCCGACCAAAACTAAACTCATAAAGA